>JAJEJO010049317.1:144460-179143 GCA_020662805.1 Glaucomys volans
AGGCTTATAAACCATAAGATTATATTATTAATTTACCCTGACAAAAACAATTACCTGAGCAAAACAATTTCTGAGTGCACCCTTACAGTAAGACAACCATAGGAACACTTACTTAATATTGGTATTAGAAACATGGGCCATGCTAGATCTTGAGATATGTATATCTAAAGCTTTGCTAGATATTGTCAAATTTATTGTTATTTCCTATACTTTTCTATATCTTAAAATATGTTGTACAAATAACTCACTTTCCTAATAGAAAGGTAGAGGGACTATTTCTGTGATGAGGATACCTCCTGAATCTATGTCCCAAGTATCTCTATATACATGACAAAACAATCATGAGTTTTCTTTTCAAGTCCTTGCTTTTGTTGTCAGACAGCTTTCCATTGCTGTGACAAAATACCTGAGATAACCAACTTAAAAGGAGAAAAGCTTCATTTAAGTTCATGTTTTGAAGGTTTTGGCGTCAGTTTTGAAGGTCTCAGTCTATGATCAATTGGCTCCATTGCTTTTGGCCTGGGGTGAGGTAATACATCATGGCAGGAGTGCAAAGTGGAGAAAGTGCTCATCTCAAGGCAGCTGGAAGGCAACAGATAGAGCAAGAGTCTGGGATTCCAGTATTCCCTTCAAGGGAATGCCTGTAATGATCAAACTTCCTCCTGCAAGGCCCCACCTTTGAAAGATTCCACCATCTTGCACTAGCACCACAGGCTGGTGACCAAGACTTTAACCCTTGGGCCTCTGTGGGACATTTCAGATCCCAACTATAGAATGTAGATTCGGCAGAATTATCAGACTCTGAGGACTACTTAGACCACTAATCATTAGAAATGACTATAGGGAGATTGGTATTTTACTTTCTAAGAGTTAGACTTCACCAGAAATATATGCTTATTTTATACTAGACTCCAGGAAGAAAAAGCTAGTTTTACCTAAAAAACTAAAACATTCTTATTAGGCAAAAGTACTGCACAATTCAGATTGCTTTATTCCTGATTTTTCAGAAAGTTAGAACAAATATAACCATCATTGGATTTAACATCTTGTTCTAGATCCTTACCCTAGATAATTAGCTTTCCATTTCTCCTATTTGGTTTTTAAATCGTTATTTATTTGTCTGCTGTACTTGAATATATTTTTAAGTCTAGAACAAAGTGTATGTTAATGTAATAAGTGACTCAACTGATGGATGAATGGACAGGCTTATAAACCATAAGATTATATTATTAATTTACCCTGACAAAAATGACTGCCAAATAGACCAGAATATTTTGTCAGCTGTTTAATATATATTCTTGCCAGTGTGAAAGCCTACTTAGGAAAAAAAATTCGATGAAGAAGTTTACTCAGTGAGTGTAAGTCAGTCTTTCTCACTATCATTTATACTATCCAGTTGCCAGATTATTTTTCCCAAAACACAGTTCTACTCCATGGGTCATATTGAGAAGCTGGAAACTTGAGGGTTGCAAGAAATGGAGACTTGTGTTGATTGGTGGAAACGTGGGTTCACTGCGAGAACTATGATTGGTCCTGCTGGGGTGGTGCGAGGTGGTTCGGGGATTTCATTGGCTCTTAAACAAATAGAAGGCTATGCAACTTCCGCAATAAACAGTCCTTGCCACTCGCTCCTGGTTGTGCTTACCCTACTCCTGGTGTCTGGCTCGTGAGGCTGCGTCCTTACCCCCCATCATGAGAGCCCCCAGGACCCACAAGTGTAACACTACTCTTATGATTTCCTTGTTCAAAAACCTTAGAAATTCCATATTCTCTTTGAACTTAAGAAGACACTCCTTAGCTGGGCATCCTATGAGGACCACAAACACTCCCTTTCTTTCCTTCCCAGGGTGCACCCTCTGCCTCAGCTAAACTGAAAACCCTCAGTTTTCTGAGCACTGTTTTCTTTCCCACATTTCAGCCTTTTAATAGACTGCTTCTCCACTTGTATGCTTCTCCCACCATAGGGTCCTACTCATGCTTATGTGTCCATCTCAAAAGTCATCTGGTAATAATACCAGTAGCTATTCATTTATCAATTCAATACTTATATACTCTCACATATGATAAGTATTAGCCCTATATTATAGATGTGAAAAACTGAGGCACAAAGAGGTAAGTAATTCTCCCAAAGGCACACAGTGTGTTAGATCAAACCCAGTCAGCCTGGCTCCAAAGTCTTGCTCTATCTAGGACATCACACTATGATTCTATTCTATAAGGAATTTCTTGGCTCTTGGTCCTTCTGACTGAATGTAAGCATGCTATTCTTTGAATCCTTAATGAAGCTTATATCTCTTCTGCAGAACATGAATTGATACATATGTGTCTGCTCATATACATAGTAGGTAGGGGCTTGGTTGCTGGAATCAGAGATCTTGGGTTCATAACCAGCTCAGCCATAAATCCCTCAAAGATAAACTGGAAATTACAGAGGATCCTTCTGGAAACAGCCCCCTTCCTGTCCTATGCACCACATCCTGCTTATCAGTTCCCTACATCCTTGGCTTCTTCCTCTTAGTCTTCTTAGTAGGTTCATCCCTCTCTCTCACCAGTGCCCAGTTCTCAGACTTCTCTCAGACCCTCTTCTTATACAGCCTTGCCTCCTCCACAATCTCAGATACCATCTATTCCCTCACAACTCTAAGTCTGCACCAAGACTGTAAGTCTTGGTCCTCTGTACCTACCACGTAAATTACAGATTCATATATCAAATTGCCTGCTTGAATGCTCCAAAGGAATCTTAAATTCAATACATTCAAAATAAACTTGCCATTTATTAGGAGCTGCATTGTATTGCCCCAAAAAACTATATTAAAATCCTAACTCCCAGTACATCATTAGGTCGGAATGTGACCTTATTTGAAGATAGGGTCTTTACAAGGTAATCAAGTCAAAATGAAGTCATTAGGGTGGATCCTACTCCAGTATGACTGGTGTCCTTATGAAAAGGTGAAATGTGGACACAGAGAAGTATACATATCATATATGATCTATTCTCTCTCCGTATATGACATGTGTATGTATCTGTGTACACATTTCACCTTTTTGTATACACACATATATAATTATTTATATATAGCATATATACATATATTATTTATATATAACATATTTACATAATTAATAATGAAATTCCTCTGTCATCCAACTTATGAAATAAAACAAAACTAATGACTTTGATGTTCCCATTATACTGCTTCACAACTAAATTCTCTTCCCTCTTCCAAAAGGTAATTGTTATCTCACTATCCTGAAATTTGCAGTAATTGCTCTCTTGCTTATCTTTAGTTTTATTGCCTATGTATGAATATATAAATAATAAATAGTTAAATACATAAGTTTTTGACCTCTGTATATAAATAATTAGGCCATAGTTGTTCCTCTGAGATTCTTATTTCATCCACAATATTTTAATAAAATAAATCCACATTGAAATGATAACTATCATTCAGTTGTCTTTAATACTGCATATATAGCATTCCATTGTGTGACTAGGTAAAAAAGTCTTTGTTCTGTGCTCTTTCCTTTATATATTTGGATTGCCTGTAGCATTTTACGTTTGTAAACAATGTTGCTATGATTATTTTTGTCTCCTGGTGCACACTTTCAAGACTTTCTTCAACATATACCAAGGGAGGATATATGTCAAGAACCTATACCAAGGGTGGAAGCAATGTGTTATATGATATATTTATTAAGTATTCTCCCAGATTGCACATGTTAACCTCTGCCAATACCAAGTCTTGGCACAACTGAAACAACCAGAATACTTTCAAAGTTCTGGGATGAGTTTAGGAGTTTAGATGGAATAACCATCCAATGGCGGAGGTTTGGTGAAAATGAGTGCTCTGAGGGACGAATTTTATGCAAGTAACACTTCACTGTCACAAACTGAAAGGAAAAAAATGTTAGTATGAAATTCCAGAGCAGACTAAGCCAGATTTGTTCATGAGCATACTGCTGGAATCTCACTGCCCCCTTGTAAGAGGCCTACTGAGTCTGGTAGCCAAGGCCTCCTGCTGGTCCATAGTAGGGTCCCATGGATTAGGAGAGCCTCCTGGTTGAGAAAAACTTGCTTTAGCAAGTCAAGTCACCTAGTCCAACATCTGGGTTCCAGGTACTATTTCATACTATACCTTAGCACCATCTTGCCACAAACCTGCATAGTCAAAATGCAACTGTGAGTGACCAGAATGGAACCCCCAGCCCCAACCAATTCAAGCCTTGAGAACGAGGGTGCATTATTACTATAATACAATATAAATTACTTCCAAAGTACTTACCCATTTTCGCATCATCACAAAGACTTAGTGTGTTAAACATAAAAAGAGCTTGGGTTGCAAATATCTTCTCCAACATTGTGGCTTGTGTGTGGCAGTTTTATAAAAGACTTTCTAAAGTTTTTTTTTAGACGTTTTTAGATGTTGATAGACCTTTATTTTATTCATTTATTTGTATGCGGTGCTGAGAATCGAGCCCAGTGCTTCATATATGCTAGGCAAGCGCTCTACCTCTGAGCTACAACCCCAGCCCTTAGAGTCTTAATTTAAAAGGTAGTTATAGTTATCAATGTGGAAAATTTTTATCAAATATTTTCTTTATTGTTTGCAATTGGAGATTCATTTAAGATATTCTTTTTTATCTTGAGAGACCAAGAGAAAAAATCCTTTCCTAGATTTCTAATATTTCAAAGAAATCACATTTTAAAATAATTTTATGCAGATGCGTAAAATTTACGCATATAAAATTTAAAACTTGATGACTTTTTAGTATATTTTCAAAGTCACGAGACAATCTAATTTGAGAAACTTGCAGCATTCCCCAAAAGAAATCCTGTACTCCATTCTAAGATTTCATCATACTCCAATTAGAATGGCTATTATTAAGAACACAAACAATAATGGATGTTGGCATGGCTGTGGGGAAAAAGGCACACTGTTACATTGCTGGTGGAGTTGCAAATTGGTACATCCACTCTGGAAAGTAGTGTGGAGATTCCTCAGAAAACTTGGAATGGGACCACCTTTTGACCCAGTTATCCCACTCCTTGGTTTATACCCAAAGGACTTAAAATTAGCATACTACAGTAACACAGCCACATCAATGTTTATAGCAGCTCAATTCACAATAGCTAGACTGTAGACCCAACCTAGATGCCCTTCAAAAGATGAATGGATAAAGAAACTGTGGTATATATCCACAATGAAATACTACTCAATCATAAAGAAGAATAATATTATGACATTTGCAGATAAATGGGATGGAATTGGATAATATCACGCAAAGTGAAATAAGCCAATCCCAAAAAAACAAAGGCCAAATGTTTTCTCTGATCAGTGGATGATGATCTATAATTGGGTTGGGGAGGTGGGGGGTTGGGAGAAGAATGGAGGAACTTTAGATTACAAAGAGGGAAATGGAGGGGGCAGGGGTATGAAAAATGGTGGAATGAGACAGACATCATTACTCTATGCACATGTGTGATTACATGAATGGTATGAATCTAGATCATGCACAAACACAGAAATGAAAAGTTGTACTCCATTTGTGTACAATGAATCAAAATGAAGTCTGTAAAAAAATTTTTAAAAATTAAAAAAAAGAAATTCTGTACTTCTTAGCACTTCCTCCCCATTTCTCTTTACTCTCCATCCACTAGGAAGTTCTGGGTAATCTCTAATGTACTTTCTGATTCTTCAGCTTTGCCTATTCTAGATTTTGTATATAAATGGAATCATATAGCCTGTGGTCTTTTGTGGCTGGCTTCTTTCACTTAACATGCTTTTGGGTTTACTCACATGATAGCATATATCAGTACTTCATGCCTTTTATGGCTGAATAATATTCCATTGTTTGGATCTATGACATCTTGTTTATTCATCAGTAATGAACATTTGAGTTGTTTCTATTTTTTTGACTATTAGGAGTATGTAGTTATAAACATTCATGTACAAATTTTGTGAGGAATTATATTTTATTTTTCTTCCATATGTACTTCGGAGTATATATCATGATGGATCTATGGCAATGCCCCATTTAACTTTTTGAGGAACTGGCAAACTTTTTCTCACTGCAGCACCACATTCATTTCCATCAGTAATGTATGAGGATTCCAAATTATCTACATGTTCCCCGACATTTGTTATTCTATTTTAAAAATTACAATTATCAGAACAAATGAGAATATCTGATTGTGGTTTTAATGTACATTTCCCTAATGACTAAATGATGGTTAGCATGTTTCAAGTAGTGTATTGGCCATTTGTGTATTTCCTTTGGAAAAGGGTATATTCAAATCCTTTGTCTTTTTATTTTTGAGTTTTAAGAGTTCTTTGCATATTCTGAACACACAACCACCTCAATATCTCAGTCCATTTCTTTGTGTATATGCTACTATTTAAGTAATTTTTTCCAAATCTACCTTCTAGTTCACTAACTCTCTTCAGCTATATCTAATATGCTATTCAAAAGATTTAGGAATATAACCTGGTGTCAAATGATTCAAAAACTTCTTTTTAATATTAGAGATATAATAATTATAATTTGAAACATATAAATGTTTTGCTTCTGGCTATATATTTTTCAAAACTGAACAGTACACTTAAAATCTATATATACACTGTATACAAGTTATACCTCAATTAAAAATAGATTAAATTTTAAGATTCAGAATCTGCTGCAAAAACTTAATGGGGTAAATAGGATGGAGTGGGGAAGGTAAAGACAGGTTGCAGTAAATTTGAGTAGAGAAAAATAGTCATTCAACAAATATTCACTAAAAGATCACTACATGAAAGAAAAAGGAATAGAGTAAATTAACATAATGAATCTTCACATATAACTGTGAAACCAGTATCATTATTTTGTAGACAAAATTCCCAGAGTTCCTAGCTTCACATGGTTCAGCATTGCTATTGGTGATGAGTATCACTGATAGACCATTCTCTGTTCTTGCAATGGAGAAAGAGCTTCCAGGCCACAGGGATTGTGAAATATCACTGCTGTAACCAAGGAAACTTGGACAATCTTCTTTTCTGAAACTTATTTGAGAATATGGCTTCCTCTGTGCCAAAGTGATATTTTAATGTGACACCTAGGAGAATGACTCTTTGTCCTGTAGTTTGGGGAATAAAGCAAGCCTTTCTGTCACCAGAAATCAATACACAGTCAACTGGTAGAGCTGTCCTTTGAGGTATCATGCTAAAAATGTGTTCTTAGAATAATACTAGTCCCTGGCAGCCTCACAGAGTAAAGAGACTGGTTCGATGTACATTTTTTAAAATTTTTGAAATATAAATTTGTGGTTTTCACAGAAATACTATTATAGTCTTAACAAACAAGTTCATTCTTTTATTTTTTTTAATAGCACTGGGGATTGAACTCATGGCCTTGTGTCTGGCTCTAATGCTGACCTACATCCCCAGCTCAACCAACCAGAGGAGTTGGCCCGTATCCAATATTATTATTTTTTTTATTTCTTCAATTAATAAAAATGGACTAGAGCTCAATAGGACTTTCTGAAATGAAAAATAATGATAAAAACGTATCATAAATATAACTATTCCAAAAATGTCAGAATTATAGGCAATGATCAGAAACAGTAAAAATACAGAATGTGATTCTCTATGCTCTGGTTCAAAGTAATCTGCAAAAGAGATAATTTCATACATACAACTTGAAATGAAATGCAAAAAGGAAGAATATAGTGATGAAAATATTAAATTGAATTTTCCCAGACCAATAATCCATTTATCCTTATTCCTTGATACGGTGTTTTGAAAATTTGTCAAATCGTTATATGAAGCCTGCAGAGAGCTTTCCCATAATTTTCAAATAAGGAAGAATGACCTTTCTAGTACATTAATAAAGTTTTTCTTTCCAGCACAAGTCCTAAATAATATATTTCAGGAAGGAGCCTTTGTCTTTTGTCACAAAGGCCAACATTACTAAGACATCATTTGTAGTTTGAATGCCCAGCATGCATGCTGTTCACTAATGAGGGAGAAATACTTGATGGTGTTTATCCCACTATTACTGAAATTCCATGCTACACTAAAGAAGACCTTTTGCATTAATTGTAAATTCCTTTCTGAGAGGTGACATTGCTCAAGACAGGTGCCTCTGAGTCATTGCTGGTTGTGTGACCATCCAGCTGGGGGTTTTATTAGAGTAAAAGAATTTTCTCCTGAATACCTGCCCCAGCATCACTTCATTCACAGAGACCATTGACATTCGTCACTGCCTCTGGTGGACTTGATTTCGGGTTAAAGGAGATAATAACAATTATAAATATGATCAGATTATATCCACTGTTGATTAGCATGTGTGCCAACTTTCTGTTACTGTAACAAATACCTGGTTCAGTTTCAGAGATTTCAGTCAGTGTTTTCTTGATCCCATTGCCTTTTGGCTCGCGATGAAACAGTATATCATGGTGGGGAATATGCGGCAGAGGACAGTGCTAGCTACATGGTGGCCAGAAAGCAAAAAGTGAGACAAAGAGGCTGATGTCTCGTAATCGATCTCCATCAAGGGACTGCTCCCAGTGACCTAAGATTCCCCACTGGGACCCACCTTGTAAAGGTTCCTCCATCACAAAATAATGCCATGGCTTAGAGGGCATGGACCTTTGGGAGACATTGAAGATCCAAGCAACCAAAGCATACTTTATGAGAAAAAATGGGAAGTGACTAAAAAATGTCTATTTTTCCCCCACTAGGGTCATAGGAAAAAAATGCCTACATGAGACCTTATGTAGAAATTTAAATTTATTGAAAAGTACTCACATAAAAACATATATAGAAGTATTTCTATATCATATAACACTATCAATGACAGGAAGGATGAGGGGACTGTCTAATTTATTGTCTGCTCAAGGATACTTTTGAAAGTGAAAAGAGGCACTTTGGCACTTTCAGTAATTTTATTGAGATAATAGACATACACTGGGACTGTCCTGGGGACTGGAATGGTTACCATAATAAAGGATATTTCTATGACTTCAAGTGACTTGTTCAAATTATACATATATGTATATATATTTATATCAAATATATATACATATATATCAATATGTGAATAGCATAAAACTATAATTCCAGGGCTGAAATAGAATAATTTTTATGTTTATTTTTCTTTTTTTCTTTTTTATTTTTTTTGAGACAGGGTCTCACTATGTTTCCCAGACCTGCCCTGAACTCATGATTTTCTTGTTGCAGTTTCCCAAGTAGCTGGGATGTTACAGGCAGGTACTACCACACCCAGCGTATAAGACTTTTCTTTCTTCTGTATTTCTTTTCTTTTCTTCTTTTCTTTTCTTTTCTTTTTTGTACTTGGGATTGAACCCAGGGGTGCTCAACCACAGAGCCACATTCCCAGTCCTTTTTATTTTTTTATTTTGAGACAGGGTCTTGCTAAGTTGTGTAGGGCCTCACTGTGCCGCTGAGGCTAGCTTTGAACTTGCTATCCTACTGCCTCAGCTTCCCAAACTGCTGGGATTACAAGTGTGCACCACCATGCCTGGCTGAAATTTCTTTAGATTAACCAGTTATGACGTGAATGGCTTGAATACTGAGCATTTTAATTTTTTCCAATCCTAGATGATTTTCTTCACTTGTTGGAGAAATAAATTTATCCTATGTAATTAACACATTTAAAAATTTAATAAGATACTACAAAAAATATTAAGAAATACTTTCCAGATTTAAACTCACCCATATTGGATTTAATTATCCATCCATCACTGTCTCCCAAATTGAATCCTCTAACCTCAAGTACCTAGTTTATTGCTAATGGAGTGGGTAAAATTGTTAACAATAAGTTAACATACTATGCTTTATTTTTTTAATCGTGATGAGTCTTTGGAAATGTTTACATTTGTTGATGATTTGTGTGATTCAGACACAAGATAAATGGTCGACAAATTAGAAACTCTTTAAAATGGAATGCCATGCAAAGTTAAGCCTTAACCAAGGTTGCAAGGGCAAGAGAATCGATATATTTAAGGCCCATGTTGCTCCAACAGGAAATAACCTCAGGTGTCATCTTGTACCAACATTTGAATCTTCATGCCAGAGTTATAACTGCATACAAAAAGCAGCCCTTGTTCTTGAAGGAACTTCAGAAAATTTGTAAAACCTTAGAGGCTTAAGTGCTAGGTTAAAGAAACTTCAGGGACTCTAAAAATAACTTAAGGAGAACACCAACTAAGGCTTAGGAAAACCAAATCAGGCAGCTAAGACCCGAAGGCTGAAGGGATGGTGAGATCTGACACTCTTCCAGGCATAGACAACACAATCTGCACAACTGGGAGGTGAGAACCAGCAAACTATATTCATAAACTGCATGTAGTTCCATATGGCAGAGCATCTAATGTGAAGGGAAGAGGTACCCTGCTCCACATGAGGCGTGTTACAGATAAACTAAGAGCTAGGCACTGTGAGTGTTTACGGAGCTTCAACCTGGGCATTGGGTAGGCTACAAATGATATTAGCAAAAGGATGATGAGATTAGATTAGTGTTTTAAAAATATTATGTAGTGTGGACAATGGATTGAGGGGTAGCAAGAAGAGGCAGGGAAACTTGTCTGGAGGCTGTAATAGTAATCGAGTGATTTAAGAGCAATGACAGCAGTAATTATGGATAATGAAGGGGAAATTGGAGGATGAGATTGACTTCTGACCTTTGATTTAGGTCTTGAAGGATCAGTAGCATTGTACCAGGAAGGCAAGTTGGCAAGGACATTCAAGATACAGCAAAGACAAGGAGAACTGAGAAGCAAAAGACACATTCTTGGTCACTGAAACAAAAAAGAATTGGGATACACAGAGAGATATGGCTTGGGAATGGCTTGCAATGACACTTGGTTTTTTGAGCTGGAGAGTGACATGCTCAGGTCTGTATTTCAGAAATGAAAATACAGCGAGGGACAGATTGAAGGTGGGTAGAGATGTCATCCTGCCAAACCCCTTTAGGACAACACAATATCTGGTCATCCCGTAGGCTTTCCTTCAGTCTTGGGAGGTTAGACCAGAACAAGAATAGGCAGGCCAAGATTCCATAACTGTTTCAGCAGGTCTTTTCCAGAACCAGGTATCACATTGACTTTGGCTCTTTGTAAAAGACATTGTTGGTCAGTAACAAAATGGCCCCCTTCTCATTGTCTCCATTTTGTTCAAGTCCCTTTTCCCTATGGGATCAAATAAATCTTAATAGATTTACACCAATGACAGTAGTCTCATTTCTTCTTGAAGTGATTGTTTTACCAGTACACAATGAGATGAGGCAGATCTTCTGGAAAGATGGGATTCTGGGGAAATTTAACTTGTTGAAAGAGACACAAGGAAAAGATAATCCCCTTTTCTGCTTCTAACAAGATGTGATGCAGCTTTCTTGGCATTAAGAAGGAGGCTCACTGGGCGCAGTGGCGCATGCCTGTAATCCCAACACTTGGGAGGCTGAGGCAGGAGGATCACGAGTTCAAAGCCAGCCTCAGCAACTTAGCAAGGTCCTAAGCAAGTCAGTGAGACCCTGTCTCTAAATAAAATACAAAAAATTGGGCTGGGGATGTGGCTCAGTGGTGAAGTGCCCCTGGGTTCAATCTCCAGTACCCAAAAAAAAAAAAAAGGAGGCTCATCTTGTCTTTGAGAATTTTCTGTTGCATGATTTTTGAAATGCTGAGCATGGCTGAGGACAAAGATAAAATGAAACTCATGCTTGGAATCCATGATGAACCTCTGAATCAGCTAGGTTCAGGACCACCCTGTCTTGGAAGTTGTCATCTCCACCCACGTTAAATCTATCCCTCACCATATTTTCATTTCTAAAATATAGATCTGAGAATGGCACTCTCCAGCTCAAACAAACCAAGCAGCAATGTAAGCCATACCCAAACCATCTCTCTCTGCATACCCCATTTCTTTTTGTTTGAATAACCAGCTGGGTTTCTTCATGAGTTTAGTTATTTTGAGTTGCATCTTCTCTTTACTTGTACCATATAAAAAATCTATTAACTTTAATTCAGATTAAAGTCCAGACATCCTGCAATGGAGATAAGAAAGTATTGGTTTAGGAGTAGGGAGGGAAATAGCTGTCAACATTGACAATACCTCTTCAAGTTTTTTCTTCCTTTTCTTCTTCTTTTCCTCACTGACTAATAATGAATCAATCATCTGCTAATAAATAGATCACTTGTTCTGAATGGTGCTCTTTAGAGGTAAACAGAGTGATTGGGAGAAGGTAAAGAATATTAACTACCATTTTCCCCACCTTTGAATGTTTGATTGACTGATTTCAGGAATGGTAATATTGCTCCTGGATGTTCAAAAGAGCAGTGTGAGCACCTGTTTGCTGTGTGAGCTGTGATAATTTTCTTAATGCAGGGTCAGTTCTTCAAAAGAAGTGGGATGAAAATGTCACAAAGGGCCACTGTGAGCCAAGTTTCCCTTAATTGGGTGAACAGCTAATTTGCAACCTCCTACCAGCAAGCAAACTCCACTCCCACACAAACATTAGAGGCTGTGAGTGCTGATCTGGGCTCAGATTTATGACAGGGTACAGGGAAAAGATGCCCTCAAAAGTGGTCTCCAATCTCAGCACAGCAGGGGCCAGCAAAGAAAGCTGTGCATCAACTTTTGATTTCTAAGACTCATCTTTCTTCATATTTCAATTTTCTGAAATTGGGATGTGTCCCACAACTGGTATGTAATATTTGATATGATATTATTTCTTTTCCCATACGTTGTTCTTAAACAGATGTATGTCAACAGAAGTGATGGAGAAGCAGGGCTAGAGCCATTCTCCTTGAGGTGAATGAGTTAGGTGGCTAACTAGTGGCTACTCCAACAAGAGGTCTTTCCTTGTGGAAAGTCTCTTTCTTGGGAATGGTGCCCACTGGACTGGGTGGCCACATGGACTGGCCCCTGAGTGAACAGGGGAAGTACCCTAATTGGCATGATAGTAGGGCCCCTTAAGACATGCTATCCAGCCTGGAATTCCTGCATTTGTTTTGAGAGGCTAATTAACGGGATTTATTGTTGAAGACTTTTTTATCCTAAGAATTTTAAATAGGTTTTTGGTACAAAAATTTTTCAAATATAGTCTTACATTAACTAACTCTTAGAATAATGGATATTTATGCCAAGTATTGGTAGTAATATACACTGCTATCATTAAAATTCCTACCAGAACTCCTTCTTGGAGATTTTTCTCATATTTAGTTTTTACAAAATTGTAAATATTAACTCATATTAATTGTACATATTAATGTGTTTCACTGTGACAATTCCGTGCATACACCTATTCTATTTTAATCATATCCACCCTCCTTACTACCCTTTTTCGCCCACCAATCCCTCTCCCCATTTCCTTTCCTAATAGCTTCTCTTCTACTTTCAGGTCACCTTTTTTTAGTTTCTACATATAAACAAAATATGTTATACTTGTCTTTCCATCTGTGACTTATTTTGTTTAACATGATAACCTCCAGTTTCACTCATTTTCCTGCAAATGGCATGATTTAGCTATTCTTTGTGACTGAATAATATTCCACTCCATATATATATATATATATATATATCACATTTTCTTCATTCATTCATCTGTTGACTGCACCTGAGTCCATAACTTGGTTATTGTGAACAGTGATGCAATAAAAATTATCTCTTTTATTTGCTGGCTTTTTTTCTTTAGGTATATACCCAGGAGTAATACTGCAGGATTATATATAATCTATTTTTATTTTTTTGAGGAATAGCCATACCGTTTTCCATAGTGGTTATACTAGTTTACATTCCTACAAAGAGTATATATTTGGGTTCTTTTTCTTCACATACTTATGAGCATTCAGGTTTTGTTTGTTCAATTGTTCACTGTTTTTTAATAATAGTCCTTCTGACTGGGGTAAGGTAGATTCTCAAGGTAGTTTTGATTTACATTTCCCTGATGGCTAAAGATGGTTACCATTTTTTGGCCATTTGTACTTCTTTTGAGAAGAGTGCTCAGATCCTTTGCCCTGGATTACTTGTTCTTTTGATATTGAGGTTCTTGAGTTCTTTATATATCCAATATTAATCCTCTGTCCAATGAATAGCTGGCAAAGATTTTCTCCCATTCTGTAGATTGTCCCATCACTCTCTTGTTTTCTTTGCTGTACAGTAGCTTTTTAATTCGATGTTATCCCCTTTGCCAATTTCTGTTTTTGTTTCCTGAGCTATTGGAATCCTATTCAGGACATAAATGCCTGGGTCAAAGTCATTGCCTTTGTCTATATCTTTTCCTATATTATTCTCTAATAGTTTCAAAGTTTCAGGTCTTTCATTAAGGTCTTTGATCCATTTTGAGTTGATTTTTGAGTGAGAGGTAGAGGTCTAGCTTGAATCTTCTACATGTGTGTTTTAGTCAGTTTTTTTTTGTTTGTTTGTTCTGTTTTTTGTCTTTTTTTGCTGCTAAGACCAAAATACCTGACAAGAACAATTTTAGAGAAGGAAAAGTTTATTTGGGGGCTCACAGTTTCAGAGGTCTCAGTCCACAGACAACTGGCTCCATTTCTCAGGGATTGAGGAGAGGCAGAACACACTAATCAGGTTAATGTTTTCATAATCCAATCATTTCACCTCCGAGTTTTTTTGCATTATCTCACACATGAGATTTTGTGTGACACCTCACATCTAAACCATAACAAGATAGATATCCAGTTTTTCCAGCACCATTTGTTGAAGAAGCTATCTTTTTGGCACCTTCATCAAGAATCCAATGACTGTACATGTGTGAGTTTATTCTGGGTCTTTTACTCTGTTCCATTGGTTTACATGTCTGTATGATGACACCATGCTGTTTTGTTACTACAGCTTTGTAATATTTAAAAAATCAAGTGTTATGATGCCGCCAGCATTGTTCTTTTTGCTCAGGATTTTTTTTTTTTTTTAATGCTATTCAGGGTCTTTTGTGGTTCTAAATAAGTTTTGGGATTTTTTTTCTACCCAAATTGAACCAAGAAGATACTAAAAATTTAAGAGATCAAAAACAAGCCATCAGATTGAAGCAATAATAAGAAGTCTCCCAACAAAGAACAGCCTAAAACCAGATGGCTTGTTTCAGACTTTTAAAGAACTAATACCAATGATCCTCAAACTATTCCATGAAATAGAAAGGGAGAACCCTTCCAAATTTATTCTATAACGTCAGTATTAGCCTGCCACAAAACCTAAAGAAGAAAAAAAAAAAAACTATAGACGAATATCCTTGATGAACATAAGAGCAAAAGTCTGCAATGAATACTTGCAAACCTAATTCAACAACACATTACAAAGATCTACACAACTCCAGCTATGTAAGGATGGTTGAACATGTATAAATCAATAAATGTAATACAGCACATAAATAAGAATCAAGAACAAAACCACATGCTCATCTCAATAGATGCATTTAAAATCTTAGTAAAATTCAACATTCCTTCATGACAAAAGTCCTGATAAACTCGGTGCAGAAGGATCATTCCTCAACATAACAAAGGCTATATGACAAACCCACAGCCATACTGAAAACATTTCCTCAAAAATCAGAAACATGACAATGATGCCCACATTCACCACTCCTAGTCAATATGGTGCTTGAAATTTTAGCCAGAGCAATCAGACAAGAGACAGAAATAAAGGGATACAAATAGGAAAGGAAGAAGTCAAATTATCCCCATTGTAGATGGTATGATTCTCTATTAAGAAGACTCTTAAAGACTCTACCAGGGGCTGGGGATATAGCTCAGTTGGTAAAGTGCTTGCCTTGCAAGCACAAGGCCCTGGGTTCAATCCCCAGCACTGCAAAAAAAAAAAAAAAAAAAAAAAAAAAAAAAGACTACCAGAAGACTCTTAGATCTGATAAAAAAAAAAGAAAGTATTCAGTAAAGAAGCAGCACACAAAAGTCAATAGCCTTTCTATACAATAACACAAACTCACTGAGAAAGAAATCAGGAAAACAATCCCATCCACATTAACCCTAAAAATAAATAAACAAAATGCCTAGGAATAAACCTGAGGAAACGAAAGCTTTCTACAACGAAAATCATAAAACACTTCAAAAAGAAATCAAAAAGGACACCAGAAGATGGAAAGACCTTCCATGTTCATGGATGGGGACAATTGACATTGTTAATGATCATACTACTGAAATTCTTACATCATTAAGAATACTTAAAGACATTCCTTTGAAGTCTTAAAAGCTCATCTTGTCTTTGAGAGTTCTCTACTTCATAATTTTTCAACTGAATAGCAGGGTTTTTTTCCCAAGTAAAACCTCATTTTGAATAATAGTATGAAGTAGATAAACAGTCACAATGGGTTCCTTACCTACTGGTAAATACTTTAACCTTTGAAGAACTTTCGACCAGACATGATGGTACACATCTGTAATTCCACCTATTTGGAGGCTGAGGTAGGAAGATTACAAGTTTGAGAACATCCTGGGCAACTTAGTGAGAGCCTCTTTCAAATTAAAAAAAAAAAGATGTAAAGGCTGGACACATCATTCTTTCTTCCCAAGAAGCATTGCTGAGCACAGTGAAATCTGGAAGCCTCATTGGAATCCACACCATTTTCTAGCTCCATGATATGGGCAGGTTGCTTAATGTGACGTCCGTGGCTTCAGATGTAAAATGGGGTAACAATGGTGATGAGCTGAATGGGATAATATAGGTGAGGAGCTTCCCCTACAGTGAAAATTCAGTTATACTGGCACCTATTTTTAAGGATGCTAGATACTATCTGGTTGAGTTGTTTGGTAGCTGTTTTACATGAAAAGATTTTGAAGAGCTGCATCTTTTATATCAAGTTGGAAGGTAGGGAGCAAACTTGTTGAACTCTGTTGAAAACCACATGTCACCAAACAGAAAGATTCAGCTAAGATGACTCCTTTGTAGGTGCTTTGCTCTAACCCCTGCTGATAGAGTTGGCCCAATTCCTAGTCCACTGTGAAGCTAAAACACCAGCTGTACTCGATAAATACAGCGATGCTTTGGAGAATAAAATTACAATGAAAACCAGCTTTCTCTGTGTTGTCTTAAGATGTTAGTCTTTTGTTCTTGTCCCATTTCTGTATTCATTTCCTGCCTTGCAAATAGACTTCCTTGTCATACAGAGGAAAAGACCAAGATTACCATGTATTTCTCTGCAAGGCTATTTCTAAGCAAGGCTATTCTGAGTGTCCTGCTCTAAGTGAAGAGCTAGTCAATGAAAGAAAGAATTTCTATGACTTCTAACGGGAAAAGGACAATGCATAGGCACCCGAAGAAACGGAAGCATGTTCAACAGGTAGAAAAATATTTCACATGGACATTGTTAACAAGATTAAAAATTGATAAGCAATATTTTAAAAATAAATAAATTGTGCTTGTAATGATAGGGAAGACATTTTTGAAGGTTGGGCAATGGAGGAAGGTGCATGGGATTGTCATGGGAAGGTACTGGGGAATCAGGTGAACTTACAGGCAGGTGGTATCCTTGGGGTTCATGGTTATCTGGCATCAAACTGCAGTTAAAATTAAAGACAGAGCCAGGAACCGTGGTGCACACCTGTAATCCCAAAGTGGCTCAGGAGGCTGAGGCAGGAGGATTGTGAGTTCAAAGCCAGCCTCAGCAACTTAGTGAGGCCATAAGCAACTCAGCGAGACCCTCTTTCTAAATAAAATATAAAAAAGGACCAGGGATATGGCTCAGTGATTAAAAGTTCAATCCTTTGTATAAATAATCCCTAATTATTTCAATAGATGCAGAAACAGCATTTGATAAAATACAGCACCCCTTCATGCTCAAAACACTAGAAAAAAATAGGGATAGTAGGAACATACCTCAACATTGTAAAGGCTATCTATGCTAAGCCCGTGGCCAACATCTTTCTAAATGGAGAAAAACTGAAAGCATTCTCTCTAAAAACTGGAACAAAGCAGGGATGTCCTCTTTCACCACTTCTATTCAACATTGTCCTTGAAATTCTAGCCAGAGCAATGAGACAGATTCAAGAAATTAAAGGGATATGAATAGGAAAAGAAGAACTCAAACTCTCACTATTTGCAAATGATATGATTCTATATTTAGAGGAGCCAAAAAATTCCACCAGAAAACTTCTAGAACTTATAAATGAATTCAGTAATGTAGCAGGATATAAAATCAACACTCATAAATCTAATGCATTCTTATTCATAAGTGATGAATCCTCTGAAAGAGAAATTAGGAAAACTACCCCATTCACAATAGCCTCAAAAAATACCTGGGAATCAATCTAACAAAAGAGGTGAAAGACCTCTACAATGAGAACTACAGAACACCAAAGAAAGAAATTAAAGAAAATCTTAGAAGATGGAAAGATCTCCCATGGTCTTGGACAGGCAGAATTAATATTGTCAAAATGGCCATACTACCAAAAGCGCTATACAAATTCAATGCGATTCCAATTAAAATCCCTGTGACATTCCTCATAGAAATAGAGAAAGCAATTATGAAATTAATTTGGAAGAATAAGAGACCCAGAATAGCTAAAGCAATCCTTAGCTGGAAGAGCAAAACAGGTGGTATCACTATACCAGACTTTCAACTATACTACAGAGTAATAGTAACAAAACAGCATGGTATTGGCATCAAAATAGGCAGGTAGACCAGTGGTACAGAATAGAGGACACTGAGACAAACCCACATAAATACAGTTATCTCATACTTGACAAAGGTGCCAAAAATATACAATGGAGAAAAGATAGCCTCTTCAACA
Organism: Glaucomys volans; assembly: GCA_020662805.1. NCBI lineage: Eukaryota > Metazoa > Chordata > Mammalia > Rodentia > Sciuridae > Glaucomys > Glaucomys volans. The sequence goes on from JAJEJO010049317.1 coordinate 163,212, forward strand.
AACGGTGCTGGGAAAACTGGAAATTCATATGCAGCAAATTGAAACTAAACCCTTATATCTCACCTTGCACAAAACTCAACTCAAAATGGATCAAGGACCTAGGAATTAGACCAGAGACCCTGCACCTAATAGAAGAAAAAATAGGTCCAAATCTTCATCATATCGGCTTAGGACCAGACTTCCTTAATATGACTCCCAAAGCACAAGAAATAAAAGCAGGAATCAACAACTGGGATAGATTCAAACTAAAAAGCTTTTTCACAGCAAAGGAAACAACAGTGTGAAGAGAGAACCTACAGAGTGGGAGAAAATCTTTGCCACACACACTTCAGATAGAGCACTAATATCCAAAATCTATAAATAGCTCAAAAAACTGTACATCAAGAATACAAGTAACCCAGTCAATAAATGGTTAAGGAAATGCGCTGACACTTCACAGAAGAGGATCTACAAGTGATCAACAGATAATTGAAAAAATGTTCAACATCTCTAGTAATAAGAGAAATGCAGATCAAAACTACCCTAAAATTTAATCTCACCTCAATTAGAATGTCTATTATCAAGAATACAAACAATCTACAGGTGTGAGGATGTGAGGAAAAAGGTACCCTCATACATTGCTGGTGGGGTTGCAAATTGGTGCAGCCACTCTAGAAAGCAGTATGGAGATTCCTGAGAAAACTTAGAATGGAACCACCATTTGACCCAGCTATCCCACTCCTTGGCCTCCTATACCCAAAAGACTTAAAATAAATCATCATACTACAGTGACACAGCCACATCAATGTTTATAGCAGCTCAATTCACTATAGCTAGATTGTGGAACCAACCTAGATGCCCTTCAATAGATGAATGAATAAAGAAACTGGTATATATACACAATAGAGTATTATTCAGCCATAAAGAATAATAAAATTATGACATTTTCAGGTAAATGGATGGAGCTGGAGAATATCATGTTAAGTGAAATAAGCCAATCCCAAAAAACCAGAAGCAGAATGATTTCTCTGATAAGTGGTTGATGATACATAATGCGGGTTGGGGGAGGTAAGGGAAAAATGGAAGAAGGATGGATTGTGTGAAATGAGGAGTGGGGAGGGGGTAGGGAAGGAAAGATAACAGAATGAGACAAACATTACCTTATGTACATGTATGAATAAGCAAATGGTAAGATTCTACTTTGTGTACAACCAGAAAAGCAATAATTGTAATTCATTTGTGTACAATGAATCAAAATTTAAAAAAATAAAGTTAGAAAAAAATCAAACATGACAGTGCTTTGAAAACACAATTTATCTCTGTTTTATTTCTAATTTCCACATATCCTTAAATATGTAGCTAGGCTTTCTATTCTGTTCCATTGTTCCATGATGACCGACACCCCCACCCCATGCCCCGTTTGCATTGTCATAGATTTTTAATAAGCTATGTAGTAAAATGAGCTCCTTTTTCTATTCCTTGGCAAAATTTTCTTAGTTATTTTTGGCCCTTTGTGCTTCCACATACATTGTAGAAATAATCTATTAATAAAGAGAGAAAAGGCCCTGTTGAGATTCTAATTGGAATTGCACTGATTTATTCTACTAATCTGAGGACATTGATAGCTTCAAGATATTGAGTGCTCCTGTCTAAAAGCATGATATATGTTTCTACTTGGACCTGCTTTAATTTTTATAACAACATTTTGTAATTACTGCCAAAGGAGTCTTGCACATCTTTTGAAAGATTTATTCTCAAGTATTATTGTATTTTTATTGCTATTTTAAATAGTATCTTTCTTAATTATGTTTTTTACATGTCTATTACTAGTTAATAGAAATACAATTGAATTTTGTGCACTCACATCCAGCATCTTGCCAAATGCATAAATTAGTTCTAAAAATTAGACTGTAGGCTCCCTTGGATTTTCAACATAGACCATCATAGAATTTATGAATAAAGGCAGTTCTGCTTCTTCCTTGACAATCTATATACCTTTCACTTTTTAAAATTTAGTTTTTTTTTAACCTACTCCACTCAAAGGACCTCTAGTATATTAAATAGATACAGTCCTACTAGTATTTTGTCTTTCTAATTTTTAACAAAATGCTTTTATATATTTTGTAATTGTATGTGAATATCCTCAGTGAGTTTTGGTAGAAACTATCATGTTAAGAAAGTTTTTTATATTACTAGTGTTCTAAATGATTTTTATCATGAAGGAATACTCAATTTTATCTAATGCTTTTTAAATTAGATATTGAGAGCATCATGCAGCTTTTCTTATAAAATGTTAATGCAGAGATTTAGAGCTATAGACTTTTATCGGATTGTCCATTTTGCATTTGTACCAGCAATAAATGAGAGTCCTAATTGCACTACCTCCTCATCCACATTTGGTATTTTTATTGGTATCTTTAATTTTAGCTCTTTATTGGGTGTGAAGTGCATTTCATCATTTACAAAATTATGAGCTCTTTAGTTCCTGCTGTGAGAGAAACTAACAAAAATCAGCTAATGTGGGCTGAGTCACACCAAGATATTGGTAAATTGGTACATCAGTCAAATTGCCCAGCAATAGTTCAGTTCAAAGTCAAGAATAACAGAGATTCCAAAACTGCTGTGACTCTTCCAAGGACTTTGTTAACCCACCCTCTATAAACTGTATCTGTAATAAATTTTAACCCATTGTTTGTACACTAAATTAATAAAATGATAATTTATTTTTAACTTCAAAAGGGCTTTCTGGTGGTGGGTAAAAATATAGACCAAGGCCTGGTTTTGAACCCTAGCTCCAGCACCTATTACATGTGTGACTTTGGAAAAATCCTGAAAACTGAACCTGAGTGTTCATATTTGTAAACTGAGCATAGTGGTAGGATCCACAGAGTAAGGTCACTTTGAGAATGAAGTTAAAAAATCCATATACTTCAATCTAATGTCTAGCTCAAAGCATATACTCATTAAATTGTTATTATTTGTCAAAAAGCCTGGAAAGTAGATGCTTTTACTAGTAAAGGAGAAATACAGCAGTTAAACAAAGCCCTTTCAGAGATGTATAAAAACTGGACAAATTGAAAATAATTTTTTTAAAACATTGGAAAGCAACCCATAGCAGTCAGAAATCAAAGAACAGTTTAGTCTCAAGAAACTGAAAGTAGAGGGGTAAAAACTGCAGATACCGCACTTTCGGACACAAGGATACTATCCAACTCCCACAGCTAGAAAAAAATCAGAAAATAAAGGAAGTCATTACTCAATCAATTGCCTTGGATCCTGTCTATAGTAATGATATTATAAATGGTGATCTTTAGATGTATAGAAGAGAGGAAATGGAAAGAAAAATTATTAGTGTTTATCCAAAATCCTTCAAGGGCTCTACAGTCAGCAGCCTCTATTACAGAGAAGTACTGCATGGTTGAGCAGTGACCATTAAGTCACTCATTTGTCCACTCACCTCCTCGTTCATTTACTCAACTACTTTTTATTAAGCATTTGCTATTTATTACCAGGTGTAAGCTATACAAAGATAAGGTTTGGGATTCCCACTATTTACCTTCCAAACACAGTCCTGACCAACTCTAGAGATGATGTTAAACTCTGTCTCAAAATCTGGCACCTTCCACCTGCCTTAAATCAGCACCAGCAACAGAAAGAGCATTTTTCTTGAATTTCTACTTGTATCCATACACTTCACAGAGAAGGTCCAATCCATGCCTCTCAACTTCAGCTGCACATTCAAATTCCCTGGAGAAGTTGAAGAGCTCAGACCCAGGCTGTTTCCCAGATGGCTCACATTAGAATCTCTGAGGGAAGGATCCTGGCATCAAAGTTTTAAAGCATCCAGAGTGATTCTTAATATAACCAGAATGGGGACAGACAATGAGCACCATCCTGGCTTAGTTCCACCAGAACCAGAGAGAGCTGCCAGATGTTCTTCTAGGGAGCAAGAGTATAGGGAGTAGTGTCAAAGGCAGGTAGGGAGACCAGGCAGGCTGGAGCAGAAGTACGAAGCCAATATCCTGTGCTGGCTCCACACTGCTGGGAATCAATACCTATTGGGAAATGTTTGGGGCAGAACTGGGTCCCCTCAAAATCCAGGAGGGGACTCCATGTTGAGCTCCTAATCTCTGGTAGCTCAGGATGGGTCTGTATTTGAAGATAGGGTCTTTAAAGAAATGATTGCCCTAATCCAGTGTGCATCTTAAGAGGTGACCAGGACACAGATGCATACAGAGGAAAGACCCTGTGCAGACACAGGGAAAAGACAGTCACCTGTACACCAAGAAGAGAGGGCTCAGAGGATATTAACTCCACTGACACTCAGTCTTGGAGTTCTAGCCTCCAGAACTGTGAAGAAAAATAAATGTATGCTGTTTAAGCCACCCAGTCTGTGGTACTTTGTTGTGGTAGCCCTAGAATATTAAAACAGGAAGGGTAGGTACCATGCTGATAATTTGATTGTCAGTATCTATTGTTGTTATTGTTAATTAAAAGATGTTTGTGTTTTTTTTTAAAAGGTCATTCTAATAGTAGAAAAGGGAATAGAATGGAATTTCTATTTCCCTTCTTCACCTCCATAATCATCCCCCTGTAGTACTTGATATCCCAGTGGGATATGGTTTAATAAAAAATACCAGAGCTTATATCTTTACTGTTTTATGAGCTCTGATTGCCACCCACATGCCAGATATTGTGTAAGGGGTTGGCATACAAAGAAAGAGACAGTGTTATTGCAAATCTTATTGCTGATAAGATGGAAGTGTCTGACTTCTGTCTGTGGGATTAGAACTCACCCAACAGGAATGAGAAGGCTGATGCTGGGGACGACCAGATTGAAATGAACACAGGAGTCAAAAGCAATTACAATCAATGTGCAAGTGTCTGATGCAGGGAAATAAACTTTGTGCTCAGTCCTGGAGGAAAGATACCAAACATCAGATCTAGAATAGAGGGCCAGGCCATGGGTGCGGGCAAGGAAGGAAGTCAGAGCTAGGACTCTCCATAGCAGGGCACTGATAGCGTGAATTGCAGAAGAGAAGGGCTTTAGGTCCCAGGCTGGAAACATGACTGGGAGGTAGGGGTGGGCTGAGTGGAGGGCTTGGGACAACAGGCTTTGAATCTTAGGGCCTCTCATGACAAATACATGTAGAGAACTGGGCAAACATCAGTGAAAAATTACAGCATGTAAGTATTGAGCCCAAATCACCATGGGAACGTAGGGAAGGAAATAAGAAAGGGAAAACTGGGAAGGTGTAGAGGAGGAGGTGGGGTTCAAATGGGATCTCAAAGAGAAATGTTTACCAGGCTGGGGGGCAGAAGAGCCTTCCAGAAACGAGAGCACAGTGCAAAGCCATGAAGTCACGAGGGACTAGGATCTGCTCCAGACACAGAGGGCAGTCTGCTCTGGCAGACTCTTGTTTACCATTATGGGAGGAGCTGGGATAGTACCCAATGTCAGGCTAGATAGCACTGGGTGGAAGTGAATTCAGCTTGTATCCTGATATCCTGGAGTTTGATCCGGGGAGGGTCATGCTCAGGGATGGGTTTCAGACGATGATCTGGCTGATCCTAGTCAGGGCAGGGAGGCAGACAGGGTGACAATATGAAGAACATGCCAGTCATGTGGCCCTTGTCCACTGTTCCCTCACCTTCTCTAAAGCTTGGGGGAACCTTCCCTCAGCTCCTTCCATTTTTGCAGTTCCTTGTTCCATGAGATCACTATCTGTGAGCAAGGCAGGTGTGGCTGCAGGGCCCCAGGCCCCTGTGGAATGTCTCACACAGACCACCCACCATGAATGACTCAGATGCCTCCAAGATAGGGAACAGCTGCGCCTCAATTATGACTGTGAGCCCTTCAAAGTCTCCTTGGAGGAAAGCTCACATGTCCCTCTGCACCATTCAACAACCCACTCACACCCTAAGTATTTTGGAGCCTTGAGGGGAGGGGTTGGGCCTGAGGCCTTCCTCTCTTTCCAGGATTCTGTGGATGGCATTTCTCTCAGAATTCCCAGCATACAAGAAAGAGCTTCTCCAGGGTTATCTCTGGTCAAGGATCAAACAGCTGCTCCCCACTGTCTCAGCAGAATGAATTGTTTCCACTGAAGCCATGCTTAAAGTCGCACTGAACAGATAAGCGTGAGATTTGGGAGGGGGTGGCGTGGTTATCTGCAACACTTTTCCTTACCCGAGAGGGATGCATTTATCTGAGGAGTACTGTAACCATGTACTTTCAGATAACAGAATTTCCTGGGGAATCCTGCATATCAGCAGCGATTCTCAATCCCCTGGACTTGAAAAAAAAAAAAAATCAGTATGTATTTCTTTGCCTTATATGGCTAAGAGGACACAGATGAATGCAAGTGGGTGAGGGGAGGAGGATTTGAGAAGAGCTCGTTCAGACGTGCGTCCTAGTCTCTGCCCTTCTCAGGGTAAAAGGAGAAGCTGTGAGACTTGTGGATGGGAATTGTCTTATAATAGTTAGGCAGGCATCTATGAGGTATGACTTGAAAGTCCTAAAAGAGCACTTCTCTGCTTCCCACAGTGCCCTGGAGGAATACCTTCCCCAGTGACTTTGCCTCCAACTCCCTCGTTAGCAAAGTTCTTTGGGTGAAGCTATCTGGGCTGCATGGGGCTCCAGGGGCTCCAGGACAAACAAGGGTTCTGCTCTTTCTCCTCATCCTTTAAACAGGGATGGTCCCAGCTCCTCTGTTACACATTCCACTCCCTTGGAGATTTCTTTGAAAAATTTTTTGTTCTTGATAAGTATGATGTTTCATTTTATGTGTCAACTTGGCTAGGCCACAGTACCCAGATATTTGACCAACACCAGGATAGATGTCACTGCAAAGGCTTTTCTTCAGATGAACTTAACATTGAAATCACTTGTTCTTGATTAGATTCCCCTCCATAATGTGGATGGTCCTCATTAGTTGAATGCTTTGAGGTCCCCAGGGGAGGAGGAATTCTGTCTCCAGCCTGCCTTCAGATTCAAATCCCCGCATCCCCTCTTCCCTGGGTCTCCAACCTGTTGGTATGTCCTGCAGAATTTGGACTTACTAGCTTCTATAATCACAGAAGTCAATTCCACAAAATAAATCTCAGTAGATCCATCAGTTGTCTCTGTCTCTGTCTCTGTCTCTCTCTCTCTCTCTCTACACACACACACACACACACACACACACAATTTGTCAATTTATAGTGTTTCTTTGGAGAACCCTGGCTAACACAGGAGGTTTGTTCATTGTAGAGGTACAGGTGAAGCAATCTGGAAATTATTGTAAATGTCGTACAGAACTCAGCAAAAGAATAAATGTGTTAATTTTGGGGATCCTCACTGTGGAAGAAGAGCAATACAAGTATGGAATGGGCAGAATAGGAAAGAATCCTGGGGGAATGGGTGGGAATTCAAAATATTTTGCAAAGTTAGGATTTCTAACTTTTTGTATGTTTGTATTTATGTATGTACATGTTTATATGTGTATATGTGGGTTCAGGTTTATACACATGCTTATGTTTCCTAGTTCTTTCTGCTGAAAGCACCAAGAAGCAAAGATGCCTTAGTAGCATGAGTACCCTAGTGCCCAGTCTGTGGTTTCTAATATACCCTACAAAAAGGGACCAAGAATACTCAAAGAAATGTCCGATTTCATCCCTGGGGCAGGATGGGTGCAATATGAACCTCAAATAGCTTATTAGGTCAGAAGGTAAAGAAGTGTACACAGAAAAAATAATGGAGCATGTTACAAGGACTCAGGAGAGAACTTGAAGATATTCCACTGACCACATTGGATGCAACTAGAACACCAAAATATTAAGTACAATAGCACATTATAAACTATTGAAAAATCAAATCCATATTGATGGATAGGAATCCATATCAATGATGTAAAAATAAGTAGGGGAGAGGGGAGGTTCTTATAGTAGCATGCTGTGGGCTGAAGGGTCAATGTGGAGAGCATGCTGGACAGGGAGAATTATCCTTTTTGCAAATATAGGATAAACATTAGGTCAGCAAGAAGTACCAGTGGATGCTAAATTCAGCAGGAGGTTTTCTTGTTTTGTTTTATTTTTTAATTTGTTCTGATTGATTATACATGACAGTAGAATGCGTTTTGATGTATTGTACACAAATGGAGCATAACTTCTCATTCCTCTGGCTGTACATGGTGCTGAGTCACACCTGGTGTATAATCATACATGTATGTGGGGTAATGGTATCTGTCTGATTCTACTGTCCTTCCCATCCCCACTCCCCTCCCCTTCCCCTCCCCACTGCCCTACCCTTCCCCTCACTCCCCTGTACATAATCCAAAGTTCCTTCATTCTTCCCTACTCACTCCCCACTACGGGTCAGCATTCACTTATTAGAGAAAACATTTGGCCTTTGGTTTTTTGGGATTGGCTTATTTCACGTAGCATGATATTCTCTAGTGCCATCCATTTATCCAGCAGGAGGTTTTGACAAGAAACAGGATACTGCTGGGTGTGATGGTACACACCTGTAATCCCAGTAACTCAGGTAGAGGCAGGAGGATCACAAGTTTGAGGCTAGCCTCAGCAATCTAGCAGGGCCATAAGTAACAGAGATGCCTGTGTCAAAATAAAACTTAAAAAAAAATGGGGATTTGGTTCAGTGGTTAGGTGGTTTGACTGCTTATTAGTTCAAGGGAGGAAAAAAAATAATTCTTTTCCTAGAGGTCAAAACTGCCTTCACAGGTGGGCATCTTGTGCCTCCTAATTCTTTTCTTAGAGGTCAAAACTGCCTTTCACAGGTGGGCATCTCATGGTTCCCCATGAAGGACACAACCTTACCTCTCAGTTTTATAGCTGAAAATGTATATCTTCAGCATAATCACAGAGAAACATCAGACAGATGCAAAATGAAGGGACTTGTATTTTTTAAAAGAAGAGTGTGTGAGGGGGAAGAGGAAACTGTCTTCAAAATTATCAAGGTCCCTCTGGTGGAGGATGTGAATAGTGGGGAAGTTTTGCGTGGGGCAGTGGAGGCAGAGGTTGCAGGTGGTATAGGGTGTATGGATGCACCTTTCTCTCAATTTAACTTGAACCTACAATTGTTCTAAAAGCATAAAGTTTTTAAAAATGTTCAGTGTCCCAAAAGACAATGGAAGTCTATGGACACATTTCAGGTTAGAAAAGAGGAAAAGCATAACAACTAAATGCCATCCCCAACCCTAGACTGAATTCTGTACAGGAGGAGAAAAAGGTACTGTGGAGAACATTATTAGATCAACAGACAAAATTGGAATAGGGATGCCAGGTTAGATAAGAGTATTATGTCAGTGTAAATTTACAGAGTTGATAATTGTATCATTATGTAAGAGAATATTCCTATTCTCAGGATACACACAGGAAGTATCTAAAGGTTAAGTGCCATAATCTAACTTTCCTTTAGTTCAGAAAAAAAGAATTCTTCATTCACATGCATATAGGTGTGTAACTGTAACACACACACACACACACACACACACACATACTCGAGAGAGAGAGACAGACACACACACAGAGACAGAGACAGAGAAACAGAGACAGAGACAGAAAAAAGAGCAGAGTTCACTGGAGAAGAGTGCTACCGGGAAGGGAGACACGGGTCCTCTGTGCTTGTGGCAGAGTCTCTTCTAGACGCTGGGCTAAGAGTAAAGGCTGGATTAACCTGCCCTCTGTCCTGAAGAAATAACTACAACATCTGAGGTGAAGTTTAGGGTGCTGGTTAGAATCAGCTTCCTTTCAGTGTCCCTGTGTACTCGATACCCAAGTCTAGCCTCATTCTTTGTCAATTTCCCAACAGGAAACAGAAACAGCATAATGAGAGTGGACAACTGAGGATGGTTCTGAAAGAGGCTAGTTACAAAGAGGAGGGGCAGAGTTCAAGGAACCAAGAAAGGAAGGTGTGACTCTCCATGGCAAGCAGCATGGGGAGCCAGTGCTGTCAGAACAGTGGGCGTGGAGGAGTGGTTGCAGAACCAAAGCCCAGAGAATTGCTGTGTGGAGACCTGGCAAGACCACCTCATAGAGCTGGAGCCTTTGAAAGAGGGAGGCTTCTGACTGCAGCCAACAGCAACCCAGCAGGAACAATACTCAGTAACCCAGTAGCGATGGGGACAACTTTCCTGCCCTTCCTTTCTTTGTACCCTGGGGTCTTCTATGGGTTCTCCCATTGATTGAATCCATTAAAGGAGCCAGCCAAGAGCCTATTTTTGTAGTTTACAGGTCAGCCCTGCAAGGCACAGAGGAGGTTGAAGAATGATAAGAAGAGAATCCGGAAGGGAAGATGGATTTAGCATCCAGTGTCATGGGCTGCAGCATCTGTTTGGCTTTGTTTGTGGAAGCACAGAGAAGTGACATTCAACATCACCAAGCAAAAAATTTCTAATTGTATGTGGGAGATTCTTAAAACTGGGGTGGGGAAAGAGTTTAATAGAAAATTTGAAAAAATTTCTGTAACAGCCTTCTTAATTATTGGAAATGGGATTTCAAACACTCTAATTTTCTTTAAATAAGTTGTTTTCCAAATCGTCAACCATAACCAATAAAAAATTGAGTACAGGAGACTTAGTTAACAAAACAGCAGCAAAATCAGAATGGATAGAGAAATTCTCCCATTAACTTTTCCTGGGAAAAGAATACCTGTCAGTTTTGACCAGAAGGTTATAAATAAATTTCTGAAGCACACCACCAAATTGTGATGTAGGGTCTTTGGTGACCCAGCTGGAATGCTCCCCAACCCTAGGCTGAGGTAGTCTGCAGAGGGCAGGGAGGACAACAGGATGATGACTGAAGACAACTAGGTCAGGAAGCACATCCAAGGGCAAACCGTGGCCATGGATTAGAAGATGCATCACAGAATGCAGAGTTGGGGGTTTGGAGGTGAGCTGAGTTACAGTGTGTAACAGTGCAGAGCCACTAATTCAGGACCAAGGAAGTTAGGGGGCCATGTTTTAATTAGTATCTACTGTTTGGTTTGGGGGCTGGACTATTGAGAAAGGAAGAGGACAGATCTCACTCCAGTCTTGTTAAGACTGAAGCTATCGATAGAGCCCATTAAGGTCACTCTTGTCAATGACCAAACCCCACCAAGAAATGCCTGCACACAAAGCCTCACTGATTCCTGCCACTCCAGCCTTTCCAGCCCCATCTCCTGCCACTCCCCAAACCATTCACAAGGATTCCCCTGAGCAAAGTACGCAGTTCACATCGCCATGCCTTTAAAATTGTGTTGGACTTCAGGTTAAGTAACAAAGGGACAGGAGAAAGAGAGAGCCTTAACTTGGAGTTTCTTCTTGTGTCTTGAATCAGTCCAGATGGGAGAGTACAGAGCTGTCAGGGCAGTGCTTCTCCACATGGTCATTTGGAGAACCAGGTTTCCAACATCTTGTTACTTTGCTCTCTCCTGGGGTGTAGCCATCATCCACAGGATTGGAATGGGCTTGCCTTCATGTCTGGCTAAGAGAGAGAGCAGGGTTTGTCCCTCAGGAGAAGACTTGGAAGTTGCACACATGGTTGCTGTTCCCTCTGCGGGTCTGAACCTAGTTGCACAGCTGCGCCTTGCTGCAAAAAGTCTAAAAGTATGGACTCTAGGTGGTGGCCCTGTGCTCAACTCACACACGGTCTTCATGAAAGGGGGATAATTAGAAGTTTCTGCCACTTATGGATGATTTTCTCAGCCTGAAATGGTCTTTGCCAACCTTGATCTCTTCCTTGATCTCTCCTCCCTGCCCTTTGTGACTTATTGATTATAGACCTTCTCTGCTCTTCAATCTGGCATTTTGTTAAATCCTGTTATAATTATCTGTGTACAACTTGGGCTGTGAACTGAAGCAGCAGCCAGCAATAAATTATTGGAATTGCTCCTGAGTTCAACAACTTTTACAGTGTCTATAAACCTCTCAGTTATTGCAGCCTTCACTTGACCACTCTGCAGAACGGTATTGCTGTTGAAGAAACACTGTTCGCAGGCCTGGTCACACTCTTTTATGTGCTTCCAAAACAAAGATCCTCTGTGACCAGGAATCAGTCTATCCTAGGTGCTGACTTATCTATTCTGCCTCATTGTTGCTCCCTGCGGTAAGTTGTGTCTTGCTAAACACTGTCCTATGGGATCTGTTCAACTTCAGGACCAGAAATCATTGTAATCATAAGATTCTCCCATCTGTATAAAAATAAAATGTACACATTGACCAAAACTTGGCAGCTTGTTTGTGAAGAGTCTGTGCTACAGAAAGCTGAATTCCTGCGACTAAGAATCACTGAAGTGTACCACCATGGGGGCTCATGTCTCTGCTCTGCAAAGAATTGAAGAGTAGGACACAAAGAGAGCAAACAACCAGTAGGTTTATTGCAAGAGCAAAAGTAACAGATTTCTCCAAAGAGAAGGGACCGTGGAGCCAGGAGTCCCATAGCAAAGTACTGACTTGTTCTTCTCATAGGTTTTGGGCCTTCCTCCTTTTTCTTTCTCCTCCCCTTTCCAAACTCTCCTTAACCACCATCCTCCTTCCCCAAATATAGAAGTTTTAAAAGGGCTAGAACACTCTGCCAAAAGTCCCTGTGTTTTTAACTCAGTATAATAGGAGGTATCAGTCCTTTCCTAGCTTCACGTATTAAGGTATACAGTTTTTGGTGGGGAAAGTAGGAAGGATCCTTAAGATGAATCTCAACATGCGCTTCCCACTGTATTGTTATCCGACCAAACTGTGGAATCCACTTCTGTCTCTATTAAAGGTAGGCAGCTATATTCCCCAGGTGGCAACAACTTGAACGTTAATTGAGATAATAGGTCTTTTCCTAAGATAGAGGTTGGATATTTGGCATAATGAGAAAGGAGTGACAGAAATGGAAATCAGACCATGAGTAAGCAATAATTCTAGTAAAATATTGTTTAAGGGACCCAGCCCAATATGCCCTAAATAGCTACTTTATCTTGGGACCAGGGTCCAAAGAGGACAAGGACTGAGAATCAGAATCCCATGTTGAAAAGAAAGTTTGTCTAGTGCCTGTTCACAATCAAGGTTCCCAGGGCATCCTCAAGTGTACTTCAGGCACCGGAGCACAAAGGAAGCCCCTGGGATCCATCATTGTGAACTGGTAGGCGATGGGCTCAATCCTGCCAGGTTCCAAGGACATCTAACCTTTGAATGGTATCCCTGACACAGTGGACAGCTCTGAGAGGTAGTCTAAGAGGCGACTAATGCCTCTGGGACAACCCTTTTAAAATGGCCTTCTTTTCCACATGAGAAGCAGGAGGTGGAGGAGTACCCCTGAGCAACCGTTCACGTGGCCACCACCAATACTTCAATTCACATGTCTTTTTTTTCCTTTTTTGGGTTCTGATTATATAAGACTGCTGTAGCAGCCTGTTCCAACTAGTCCAAAGTCTTTCCTGGTTCCACAACCAGTTTTTAGAGTTTCTTTTGTATGTCTGGAGCAGATTAGGTCAAAAATTTGTCTTTAAAAATGATTTCCGGAGATCCAAGATGGCGGATTAGAGGAAGGCGACATTCCTACTTGCCCCGTGGATTCCTACTTGCTTGGGAATCAAACAGCAGGAATATGACTCTCAACGGGATTTTATATTCAAAGCACATATAAGGGGTCCCCAGGTGCCGCTCCAGAACCAACTCAGCCGGGCTGGGCTCGGCCCGCCGCGGGCAGCGACGAGCCGGGAGCCGGGCAGCGACGAGCCGGGAGCCCGGCAGCGACGAGCCGGGAGCCGGACAGCGACGAGCCGGGAGCCGGACAGCGACGAGCTGGGAGCGCCTGAGCCTGCAGCTGCTTCGGAGCCACTGACCTGGGTCTGCGCCAGCCAACGAGTGAGTGCGGGTCCCCAGTAGCCCTGTGGAGTCACTGGCCGCGGCTCCGGCACCGACCGGCGGCCTCCCAGGCAGAGACCGAGCATCTCAGGCTACCTGGGCATTCAGAGGCGTCTGGGAAACTCTGAGATCGCGGACTCTGGTGGGGAGATGGAACTACCCCACGCCATTTTGGCGGCTTAACTGGTGGAGAAGGCTCATTACCAGCTTCCTTGGGCCTTCGGCTGCGTCAGGGGAGCTCCAACCGGGAAACTCTGGGAACGCAGTCTCTGGCGGGAAGTGGGAACTATTCTGCGCCACTTCCCTGGCGGAGAGCGCCCATCTTGGGCTTCCCAGGCCCTCTAGCCGCACCTGGAGAGGTTGGCCCGAAGCCCCTGGAATCACTGACCCCGGCAGTGAGGTGGAACTGCTCTGAGTTTGGCGGCTTCCCTGGCAGTGGGGGTCCATTTCCAGCTTCCTGGGGCCGCCAGCAGTGTCAACAGTGTCTGAAGTGATCGGGCAGGGAGCTTTGGGCCTTTGGCAATAGCTTACAGTGTCCCCAGGAGAGAGCAACCACCTGCCACTGCCTGAACCCCCAGCGAGGAGTTCAGGTCAGCCTGGGCTCTCAAGCCCAGTGTCTCCATCACTGAGCACAGTTCTGTGACACCACCCCAACTTAAACTAGTGCCCAGGCCCACACCCAGGCCCGGAGTCTACCACCTTGCTGTATCTAATTGTCTATCAACACTAGGCTGCCTCTGCCCAGAAGCATTGATCATTCCCAACCTGGAGGTAGTGGGACAGCACCTTTCTTGGGTCACCGATTGATCAAACACCCCTCAAGCAACAGAGGGGAAGATACACGAGCACCATGAGAAAACACGGGAAGAAAGTGTCCCAATTAAACCTAGATGACATATCAAGAGAACCCAAAGACAGCATGGTAGAAGGAATGACAGAAATGGAGTTCAGAATGTTCATAATTAAAGTGATCCGAGAAGAGAATGATGTGACGAGAGAGCAGATTCAGGCTATGAATAATCAGTTAATAGAGCAATTGCAGGAAGCAAAAAATTACTTCAATAAAGAGATAGAAATTCTGAGGAAAAAACAAACAGAAATTCTTGAAGGAAACAAGGAAATGAAGGAAACAATAAACCAAGTTAAAAACTCAATAGAAAGCATAATTAACAGAATAGATCACTTGGAAGACAGAACCTCAGACAATGAAGACAAAATATTTAATCTTGAAAACAAAGTCGAACAAACAGAGAAGATGGTTAGGAATCATGAACGAACCCTCCAAGAAATATGGGATATCATGAAAAGACCAAATTTAAGAGTAATCGGGATTGAGGAAGGCACAGAGATACAAACCAAGGGTATGAATAATCTATTCAAGGAAATATTATCAGAAAATTTCCCTAATATGATGAATGAGATGGAAAATCAATTACAAGAAGCTTACCGGACACCAAATGCACAGAATTACAACAGATCCACACCAAGGCACATTATAATGAAAATGCCTAACATACAAAACAAAGATAGAATTTTAAAGGCGGCGAGAGAAAAGAATCAGATTACCTACAGGGGGAAACCGATACGTATATCAGCAGATTTATCAGCCCAGACCCTAAAAGCAAGAAGGGCCTGGAACAACATATTTCAAGCTCTGAAAGAAAATGGATGCCAACCAAGAATCTTATATCCAGCAAAACTTACCTTCAGATTTGATGACAAAATAAAATCCTTCCATGATAAACAAAAGCTTAAAGAATTCACAAAGAGAAAGCCTGCCCTACAGAACATTCTCAACAAAATATTCGAAGAGGAAGAAACGAAAAATAACAATCTCAGTCATCATGGGGAGGAACTACCCTAAAGAAAGAGTCCATCAAAGGAGAAACAAAGTTAAGCTAAAAACCCTAAAGAAGCTAAAATGACAGGAAATACAAGTCATATCTCAATAATAACCCTGAATGTAAATGGCCTAAACTCATCAATCAAAAGACATAGACTGGCAGACTGGATTAAAAAGAAAGACCCAACAATATGCTGCCTTCAAGAGACTCATCTCATAGAAAAACATGCCCACAGACTAAAGGTGAAAGGTTGGGAAAAAGCATACCATGCACACGGACTGAG
>JAJEJO010049317.1:189143-273143 GCA_020662805.1 Glaucomys volans
TGCTTCTGGCTGGAAGAAACTTCTCTGCACTTTGTGGTGAGACTGGCCATTGCTGAGGTCACTGCTCATCTGCACCTTAGCAAGTGAAAGGTTTCTGCTGTGACTGGAGATGTCTAGCGCTGGCTCAACAAGAGGTTGAAGTTCATCTTCCTCACGCCCTGCGGTAATCCACCTGTGCTTCACGGCTTGCTCTAGAGTGCCTCGCTTACTTGAGTTTAGCACCAGCAAGGGTTCGAGAAGGTTTTCACAGTCTGTGGACATGTAGAAAGGGATTCTGTTGTTCCCTCCTGAGTTCCTTCAGATTTTGCCGGTCAATGGGAACCGGCCGGCAGATTAGGGTGTATAGGATGTGCCTGCCCATCCGGCTGCATGTGCAGGACTACCAGGAAAGGTGTCTAGTTTAGTGCCAAGAGTAACTCACTGCTAAAATCAAAATCTGCTATTTTAATGTTCATATCCGCATCTAACAACAGATTTTCAGCCTTGAGTTCCTTGTGAATGGTCCGCTTTGATGGCGATACTGTACTGCAGACACCATCAGTCTAAAGTTAGCTCTTGCTTCTTCTTTCATTCTTCCATGTGCAACCAAACAGTCAAATACTTCACCTCCCCTTGCATACTCCATGATTATGTAGAGTGTTTTTTCAGTGTTAATAACTTCAAACAACTTTACTATATTTGGATGATTTAAAATCTTCATTATTCTTACTTCTCTGAAGAA
This sequence comes from Glaucomys volans, assembly GCA_020662805.1. NCBI lineage: Eukaryota > Metazoa > Chordata > Mammalia > Rodentia > Sciuridae > Glaucomys > Glaucomys volans. The sequence continues at coordinate 189,865 of JAJEJO010049317.1, forward strand.
CTTTATTATTATTTTTATTGCAACCTGTTTAAGGATGAGTTGGGCCAATTTCACTTTTGCAAAATTCCCTTGCTGATCGATTTCAACAGTCTATAGTTTCCAATGTGAGGCTGCTCATCACAAAGGAAGTTATTGAGTTTCTACACCACGGTCCAGAGCTCCCATTATGGAGGTGACTTCTTGTCACCCATCTCCATGTGAGGTGTACGTGGTATGTTCAAGGTTCTTCATCACTGAGTATCTTCAATGTCTTTTGATGATTTAACAGAAGAAAAAATAAACTCTTAAATCTACTGAACTAGCAAAGCTGATAAATGCCTGTGGGTACCACTGGCAGGCTTAGAATAGGCAAGGGCTAGGCAAGGGAAGGGGAAACAAGGAAAGAGTTGGAGATAAAAGGTTATCAAACAGCCTCAAATGCCTTCCACAACAAAAGATGCTTGCTTGGTTTAAAATTATCCTTCTGGGTAAGTCTAAGAGCAGAAGGAAAATGAGGAGTGTTCTCGGTCTACTCATTTTCAAGATTCTCATTCTAGAATTTGCTACACAGCCAATACAGTCATAAAGGTACTGGCTGCATAAAGAATGGTTATCTACAATGCCGGGATTAAAACTTCTGGGTTAGGGTTACACAAACTTCATATCAAACTTCTTTCAATACAGATTTTCATGTCAAATATCCATAACACTATTTAGACTCCACTCAAAAGCAACTGCCCAGATATTAACAAGAAACACACACATAACATATCCTGTTTTGTCTGAGCTTCAGCTTTGAACACCAAGATCCCTTCACTTGCCCACATAAGATTATATAAGTAATAGGGTTGTGGCTCAGTGGTAGAGTGCTTGCCTGGCATGCATCAGGCACTGGGTTGGATCTCAGGACCACATATAAATAAATAAACAAACAAATAAATAATAAGTTATGTACATCTACTACTAAAAATCTTTTTTTTAAGAAACAGGTTTTTTTTGTTTTTGTTTTTGATTGGTTTTTTTTGTTTGTTTGTTTGTTTTTTCTTTAACACCATATAAAACTAACCATGGCTGAGCAGTTTAGGTGGCTGGAGGGCAGTGCTAAAGAACCCTAGGTTGAAGAAAGAATTGGATTCTGTTAGTTAGCTGTTGCTCTAATGAAATGCCTGAAATAATTATAAGAGAAGGAGCTCATAGTCCTGGAGGTTCCAATCCAAGACTGGACAGACTCAGAAAAGAAGAGGAAGGAGAAGATAAGAGGAAGAAGGAAAAGAAGAGGAAGACTCAAAGACTCCCTTTGACTCACAGTGGCCAGCTGAGCATAACCAAAGGGTTTGATTTGAGCCCTTCTTAGTCCTTCCATTTCACAACACAAGAAGTGATGTCTGTCCTAGCCATCCTTATCCCTGTCAGTATTCCAATGTGGTTCTGTGACTTAAATGACCTGGTAACTGTTAGGGATATCCCAGCTTTTTCCTGACATTGTCTGTCACCCTTCCTCCTGAGATGTACAGTATGGTACATACAGTAATCATTTCTGGTTTTCTAGGACCCTTTGCCTTTCCAGAGAAGCCAGGGTTTTTCTGACAGTAGCATAACATCTTTTTGTGCTAAGTTATAAAAGTTTGATAGCTATTGAAAGGTCACATACACTGGGAGAGGAGTCTCTTGGTAGTCCCCTGACCATGGGAAAGGTTTGTCCCTGGATAAGGAGGGCATGGTTTTAAGTATGATTCCTTTGTCTTTAGCTCCCTTAGATTAGGATAAAAGAGGTGGGGGAGTTGGGCTCCGGAACTGGAATCTCCTCTTTGGGTGAAGCAGGTGGGCTTTCCTTTTCGTCTGATGAAGGCTTATTAACCCCTGTAAGAGATTTTCTGGGAGAGGGGGTGTTGGTTTAGAGCAGCATATGTCAAGGTTATAAGTTTTGCTAGTTCAGGGTGATCCCTCAGACAAAAACAACAACAACAACAACAACAAAACCCATAATTGTGCATAAGGAAATTCTATTTACCCTCCTGTTTACAGAATAAGTCTAACTGTTGAATGGTACAATAGTTTAGAGTCCCCTCTGGTGGCCATTGTTTTCCATCTCCCAATGGGTACTGAGGGCAGGTTTCAGTGCAAAAGAAAATCAAGGATTTTTTTTTAGCCGGGCGCTGTGGTGCACACCTGTAATCCCAGCACTTGGGAGGCTGAAGCAGAAGGATCACGAGTTCAAAGCCAGCCTCAGCAACTTAGCGAGGCCCTAAGCAACTCAGTGAGACCCTGTCTCTAAATAAAAGGGGTTGTGGCTCAGTGGTGGAGTGCCCCTGGGTTCAATCCCCAGTACCAAAAAAAAAAAAAGAAAGAAAGAAAAGAAAAGAAAATCAAGGATTTTTGTTTTAATGGAGGATCCAACCTATCCCAGTTTTTGAGCAGAGGGAAGAGAGATGAGCCTCAAGGGATTTTGGAAGAATCAGATCCCATCTGGAAACAAAAAGAAAGAGGTCTTGATGGGAGCTACACAATTCCCATCCCACTCTTTTACAAATCCCAAGGGGTGACTCTGATCTGGAGTCAAATAGGGACTAGCCAAACTGACCAATGGCCTGTGGTCCAGATCCCGGATATTTCTTTTTGTAACCAAGATATCTTTGATGTCTCCATTCCTTGAATACATGTATCTCCCAAAGTACAGCGATGCAAAAGGATTGATGGCTGCCAGGCGGGAAAGGATTGTAGAGAGGGCACCCTCTGCAAACAATTTTTGCACCTTTTTATCTAGGGAAACACTTGCCAGCCCAATGCAAAGGAATTTCACCCACGAATGTGGCATTGAAACCCACCTAGTCCTTACCTCCCAAAGAGCTATGTAGCCAAGTGAAGGAGATGGCCAACCACCATCATAGTTGCTTCTTCCTTTCCCCCTCCCATTCCCTTTTTAGGTCTCTTATGCTTTTATAAGATAGGGGAAGATGATAACTTAAAGGTCTCAGGAAGGAGGAAGTTCTTCCATACTGGGACTGGTCTTATCTTCTTGCCGTGGATAGTCACCCTGGCAGAAGGGGCAAAGAACTAGGAGCCTTACATATGAAGACAGCATTCTTTCCCACAGAGAGGAGAAGAAATTGTACCAATGTTCTCTAGCACAGTGGAGTCTATCATTTTTTACATGCTCAGAAAGCAAAAGGAGTCAATCTGGGAATTCAGCCATGCTAACCATGGCTGGGAGCTTCCCCAGCCTGGGAGAACCAAAGAAGTGCAGGATCATCAATAGTCACTTTCCCGGTCTCATCAGACTTTTGACATGACTGTTACTGAGCTTTGAGTTGGTGGCCCTGATCCCAGACGAGCCCTCAGGTATATTATCATCTAGGGGTCTCAGGTTCATTGTCTCTTCTCAGCAAAGAATTGAAAAACAGGACACACACATAGTAAGCAAGCAACAGGTTTATTGTAAGAGCAAAAGTAATAGACTTCTCCAAAGAGAAGGGGCCCTGGAGTTGGGAGTCCCATAAGAAAGTACTGACTTGTTCTTTTCATAGGTTTTGAGCCTTTCTCCTTTTTCTATCTCTTTCCCTTTCCACACTTCTTTATTATCACTTTTTGGTATCCCCATGTTTATGTGTCTATTTTAGTCCTCTTGGATCCCCTGCTTATGTCCATCAATACGGGAGTGCACCCGATTGGGTCCCCTGCTCATGTCCACAAGCCCTTTCATCAGCGAGGAACTGGACCTCATGGGGACCCTCCATGTACTGTTTGGAGCTATCCCTACCTTCCTCATTGCCACCTTGCCCAGACTGCCTACGCAGTTCTAAATCTCCCTCAGATTTAGGCACTGAGTGTTATGGAATGAATGATTCATTCATTCAGCAAATGAATGAATCAATAAGCAGAAAGATAAATGCAGTTGGCCAACAATTGATCCAAGTCAGTGCCAAAGAGTCTGGCTATGTCAGTTTTCTTAATAATCTGATGGCATCTGCAGGCTGAGCCTTGGATCACGAGCTTCCCATTAACCAAAATGGACTGAATCTGATAGTGCACAGAATCTGATCTTCATTGAGGGGGTAGGACAAGCTTCATGCTTTTTATAAATTTTGGAAATTAAAAGGAATAAATCCTACAGACTGCTTGAGAGGAGGTGATTAGAGTAGATTTTACTTTTTCTGACTCATGGGGCAGTCTGCTCTGGCTCCCCCAACCCTTTTACACTATGGTCTCTATTTAAGAAGAGGGGACAGCAGAACCCACAGGCCTCTTGTCACCTCAAAACTACCCCTCCACCCCTGCATGTGGTGGGAGGCTCCATAGCCATCATAACTATTGTCTGTCTGACACCTTCACCCAAAACAGCCTGGTTTGTACCTGGATGTTTAGGAGGACAACATAAATAAGAAAAACAATCCGATGATATTTAAAAACAAAACAACCAGCTGGCTACAGCCCAATCTTTTGTCCTGTATACATTAATATCCAGTGACCTCTGCAAGGATTACTGGTTCCAGTAGTAACAATGTCTGAGAGGCTCTGTAAGGTCTGAACTCTTCCTAGGGTCAATTGTGTTTAGAGTCCTACACTTTCCAAAACTGCATATAGACTTCAGTTTCATAAACAGAAAGTCTAAATGGAAAATTCATTTTTACTCTATCCCCCAAATTTCCTGAGTTCATGCCATCACAAAATCTGGTTTCTTTCTATACAAAATAGGGTCAGAAATCTGCTAAGTTTCTAAATCCCTAATCTAAAGAAATTCCATCTATGCTTCATTATCAAATATTGTGTTTAGTATATTTTTTTTTCCTGAGTAACAGGAAAAAAAGTAACAGGAAATATCCTAAAATGTGAATTTACATATTTTAGGACCATGCTAATCACAACCTTTGAGTAACTCCAAAAGCATCCATTGAATTATAATGTGTCATACTTGAAACCAGGGGAGAAAATATCATTGCTGAATTTAACTGGAAAGATTCTCATATCCATAGAAACACATTACAGTTTAAAGTGAAAGCACAGGTTATTGAGAGGAAGGCCCAAACACTCTTTTAACAAGATTTCTAAACTGATAAATAATCCATATTAGGACAGATCACTTTAGCTGGTATCTGACTTTGGGCCCAAATAGGACTGGCACACATCTGGATTGATCTGGTGAAGGGTAGACATATCTTGGAGTGAACATAGGTTTACATAAGAATTGCAGTTTGTGGCTGAAAGAACAAGAGAGATTGTGTGTACAAGAGGGAACCAACTAGGAACAGAGGCCAGTATGATGTCACTGCACCAGCAGCTGGTTAGACATGAGAAACCCAGAGGACACCTGTTATTCGGTGAAATGGACATGCTGCAAGGAGAAAGCAGGGCTGACAGGAAACACTGTGGACTGGAAGCTAAGGTCCAAGCTTAACCTCTCTTCATGTAGATATCACTTCTCCACTCTGCCATTTTCCCACTCGTTGTAGAATTGGTTTGGGCTAGATGGTCTCCGTGGAGCTTCCAGCTATAAAATTTTCTGGTTCTCAGAACTGTAAGCCAAGAAAGAAATGACTGTGGTATGATGGAACATCAAGAGCAGTAAATAAATGGAAAAAAGAAAGGCAAGGGAAAGAAATAGCTGGAATGTTTCCTTTATCAAATGCAAGCAGGTCCTGAAATCGATTTCTTAGGACACAGATAGAGGGCAGCAGTAGCAGAGGAGTGGTGGACTTCTGTCATGTCTGTAGATTCCCACAGACTCTTGTTTCCATGGGAATGAGAAAGCAAGGCTGCTTCCAAGCAGATTGGTGGTTTTAAAATCCCATCTCTTCTGAAACTTTTCATCCATCTGTTTCTGTTGTGCTGAACTCTGCTTTGGAGCATCAGAATAGAAAGGCAAGTAGCAGCAGAAAGGAAAAGACATTGTCTGTTCCTATTCTGCCACTATATTCTATTCCATAGGTGGAGAATGGGGAAAAATAAAACCAAAGAATATGATACTGGAAAATTTGAACATTATAGTTTTCACATACCATGTGAGTTTACAACCTGTTGTGATAGGTTACCAAAATATTCTTAACATTTGTGTCCCCCTCCAATCTCTACTTACTCCTTGTTATTTCAGTGTGTGTTATTTTGGTTTCTGGGGTTTTTGTTTTTGTTTTTGTTTGTAATTTCCCTACCACACTTATGTTCTTGAATTTTTTCCTAATTTTCTTATAACCTGCAAAACAACCTATGTAGCATAATCATAAAGGAAATGGTATATAGACAATAAGAGAAAACATCCTCCAAAATATTCCATCAATACTACATTCTTTTTTTTCCTTTTTTGGGTGCCAGGTGTTGAACCTAAGGATGCTTAATCACTGAGCCACATTCCCAACCCTTTTTATACTTTATTTAAAGACAGGGTCTCACTAAGTTACTTAGTGCCTCCCTAAATTGCTGAGGCTGGCTTTGAACTTGTGATCAACCTGCCTCAACCTCCCTTCTTATCTGGCTAATGAAAAATTAGGAAAGAAGATGGTGGAGAGAAAGCCAATCATACTTTTTTGGCCTTTTGATAAGCTATTGTGTGTGTGTCCCTTATTATGAAACCCAATTCTTTTAAGAAAGAAAAATAATGAACAGTCTTCTTTTTGCCATCCCTTGTTTGTTTTGTTCTAAGATGACTGATGTGCTCTGAAAGTAAGCATATGTCCAAGAAAGACATATAATTTACTTGAGTTAATTGCAGGATTAAATGCAAATAATGGTGATAACCAAGAGAAATGTATATTGAACATACTACTAAACCACTCTTTCACACCTTTTTAAACCCATGCTTTTTGGCAGTGCCCTTCCAGACTAACCTTCTGCTTAGTTATGTGACCTGCCTTGGCCAATGAAGTTATAAGCAATGCCGATGAAAGCAAGAGCTTCAAAGATTATTCACATGATTAATAGACCCATTATGGAAAATGGTATGGTGATTTCTCCAAAAATTAAAAATAGATCTACCATATAGTCCAGAAAACCCACTTCCAGGTATATATTACAAAGGAAATAAAATTAGCATGTCAAAGAGACATCTGCATCCCATGCTCATTACACACTATCTACAATAGCCAATATGTGGAACCAAACTAATTGTCTGTCCGCAGATGAATGTGTAAAGAAGATGTGGTTACACGTTCCATAGAAAATGACTCAGCCTTAAAAAAAGGTGACAACATAAATGAACCTGGAGGAGAGTATGTTAAATGAAACAAGTCAGGCACAGAAAGACAAATACTACATGATCTCACTTACATGTGAAATCTAAAAAAGTCAACCTCAAAGAAGCAAAGTAGAATGATGGCTGAGGGTGGGAAAATTGTCAGTGAATACAAATTTTCAGTTAGGAAGAATAAATTCAAAAGATCTATTGTACAATTAGGGGCTATAGTTAATAACAATATATTGTATACTTGAAAATTGCTAAGATGGGTTCCAAACATGTGAATGAGTACATATGTGCCCAGCCCTCTCCAGAAGAGCTGTCAGACAACCTGTAGACTTGGGAGAACCAACAGTTGTTTTCTATCTCATGTATTATGTGGAGGTGATTTATTATGTAGCAATAACTAGCTGATACAGATTAATAATTGATTGAGTATTCACTACATGTCAGGCACTCTTTTATGCTTCTTTCATAAATCATTTGATGTTTATAACAAGTCTGGTAGTACTACGACAAACTCCATTTTTAAATCAGTACATTGAGGGTAAAGTATACATTTTCACAATGATTTTAATATACCTTTAATGTTATAAATATTCTCTGTCATAAATAGGGAAGATACTATTTTTTCTATTTTACAAATGGAACTCAAGGCTTAGAGAAGTGCTGAAGATTCTGAAGTTTACAGTAAATGGCAAAGCAATGACTTGACCCAGGATTTTCTGATTTAAAATTGTCTAGTGCACCTTCTACCACACACCTTATCAGAGCATAATGGCTTTGGAGAAGGTTACTCAGGACTGAGGAAAGACAAGAATAACAGGATACATTAATTTTTTTTTCTTTTTGTCATCTTCTGAGTGGGTTTTGTGTTGTTTTGTGTAGGTATTTTATAGCAAAGTTCACTTTGAGAGGATGGAAATGGAAAGTTTTTCCTGTCTCTCTTTTGTTCAAAGTATGGCAGAATGAGGCTTGGCACACCTAAAAGAATCAGCTCTTCCTATTGCACAGTTTCTTCTTCCTTCCAGAGCACCAAATACATGGTGTTTAAATATGATCTGAAGGACTAAATCATTCATTCCTTCAATCAATGATACAGTTGTGCTCATAACAACTTTTACTCTAGATTTTGATGACTTTTTCTGTTTGCCCATAATGGAATAATTGATATTGGACTTGCCCTCCCACTATAAGCAACCATAGAACTAGACAAAGTCTGTGTCACAACTGTTTTCAGGCAGGAGGAATGAGAAAATGGACAGGGATTCTTGAGACAGGGAATATGTAAAAGGTAAACACATTTTCACCCTGCTTTTTGCTTAGGGATTCTTTTCAAACCAGAGCACAAGAGATGGAGCCCAAGTGAAAGGAAGTGGCCATACTGATCTGAAGAGGCAGAGTAAGAGTATGGGTCTGTGCATGTGGCTGGAATTTACTGAGCAAAGTACTAGACAGGAGGGAGTTGCACAAGAGTGAGGCCATAGAAGTCTGCATGAAAATTCACCTTAGTTTCTTAGTTGTGCATGGGCATTGTGATGTCATGAGGCTTAGCAAGGAGTGGTTACTGAGGGATAAGAGCTCAACAGGGTTAACAAGGGTTGTACAATTCTGGAAAATATCAGAGTTCTGTCCCTACTAAAGTAGAAAGACTAGCACCTTGCATATTTAAATAAGACTCCAGAAAGGCTCCACCTTAGGAATAATGCCCATGCATTAGGAAAAGGGCCATACCTTAAGAATAAGGTAACCATCAGCATAAATATACTCTAACAAGGTCTAAATCAAAATTGAAAATAGAGGATCCTCCTGTAATTTACCCATCTGGCAGAGTCACATTCCAGCCCTTTCAAAGGAGAAATCATAACTTAAACTCCCTGCAAATTGTCATCCACAATGTTCAGCACACAATATAAAATTTTTTAAACATACAAAAGAACAAGAAAATTTGACCCATCATCAAAAGAAAGGCAGTCAATAGAAACAGATTCCAAAATGATCCAGATGTTTGAGTTTTCAGATGAGGAATTGAAAACAATGACTGTGAATTATGTAAAGAGATATAAATAAGAAGTAAACAGATGGGAACCTCAACCAAAAAATGAAACTACAAATAAAGACAGGAGGGAGTCATACAAATAAAGGAGACAAGTGGAAATTCTAGAACTTAAAAACACAATATCTGAAATGAAACTTTCACTGGATGTGTTCGACAGCAAATAAGAAGCTAGAGAAGGTCAGTGAACTTGAAGACAAATCAATAGAAATTATTCTGGCTGAATGAAAGAGGAGAAAAGATTTAAAAGAATGAAAACCAACTTGGTAACTTAACAGACAATATCAACTGGTTTAATGTACATGTGTTTGGAGTCTCAAATCAAGGGAATAAAAATAATACAATCTTTAAAAATAACAGAAGAAATGTTCAAATATTTTCTCACATTTTGTGAAATACATCAACAGACACAAGAAACTCAGCAAATTATAAGCAAGATAAATTTAAAGAAAACCAAATATAGACATACCATAGTCAGACTTTCTAAAAATTGAAGAAAAAATCTTTAATTCAGCTAGGAAAAAAATATGTTATGGAGGAACAACTAAAAGTATGAAGAAGTCTGACTATGGAAGCCTGAAGACACTGAAGATGCTAAAAGAGGAAAAGGTCAATCTTGAATTATATATACAGTTAAAATGTACTTGAAAAATGAAGATGAAATAGACATTGCCAAGTGCATGAAAACACAGAGAGGTCATTATCAGCAAACCTCCACTATGAGAAATGCTGGAGAGAGTTCTTCAGGCCCAAAGAAACTATCATATCGAAACACAGCTCTGCAGAGGTAAAGAGAAATGTAAATGCATTGGTATGTATAGAAGACGTTTTGCCTTTTTTAAAAAAATATTTTTTGTTGTAGATGGACACAATACCTTTATTTTATTTATTTGTTCTTATGTGGTGCTGAGGAACAAACCCATTGCCTCACATGTGCTTTACCACTGAGCTACAACCCAGCTCCTTGCCTTTTGCTTAATTACATTAGAGATGTTACAAGTAAACAAAATTGTATTTTGGTTTACAATTTGTGTTCACATAAAAATATGTGACAACAGCTAGGCGTGGTGTGCACACCTGCAATCCCAGCCACTCGGGAAGCTGAGGCAAGAGGATCAAGAGTTAAAAGCCAGCCTCAGCCAAAGAGAGGTGCTAAGCAACTCAGTGAGATCCTGTTTCTAAATAAAACACAAAATTAGACTGGGAATGTGGCTCAGAGATCAAGTGCCCCTGAGTTCAATCCCAGTACCAAAAAACAAAAAAACAAAAGAAAAACCCAAATGTGACAACAGTACATAATATATGATTGTGAACATATTAGAGATTTCTATTTCTAATGTCTAACATTTATTGTAATTGAATGTCTTTTTAGCATGCCTACAGTTTGCCATTTGCCATGTTATTAGCCAATAGAAGAACTGAAGAAATGAAAGGCATGGTCCTTGACCTCAAGGAACTTATAAGGAACTGAGAAATGTGCCACACTAAAATACCTTAACAGTAATTCCAGAGTGCTAAGTGGAAGATCACAACAACAGTGAAAATGTCTAGGCTTTCCTGGGGTTTATAATACCAGGGAGTGATAAAACTCGCTCCTAGCCCTTCTGGAGATGTTTATGAATCAGGAGGAAAGAGACTTAGGTTTCCCCTGTGTCTGGAGTATGGACGTCAGCCCCACCAGCCGGGCACCTTCATGCAATGAAACTACATAAAAAGCCACAATGGCTCTGATCCAAGTGGAGAGGAGGTGATTGGGGAAAAGTTGCAGGATCCTGAGTTGTGCATTAAATAGCTTCATGAACCTGGACTGTTCTTATACTCCAAGGGGGGAAAAATGATTTCTGCATCTGTTTTCAGGAAACAACTTCAAAGAACCTCAATTCTGGTATGTTTTTGAAAGTTTTATATACAGCTAAACTTTGCTTGGTCTTTCTGTTTCAAAGAATCTTATGGGAATGTTTTATATTTACATTTCTTCTTAAATTTTCATATTTTTAGGGAAAATTATAAGGTCAGGTGTTCAAGTAAAAGGTAAAACATAATGGTTTTTACTTATTTGTTTATATTGAATATTAAATATCCAAAGAATATTACTAAGCAATAATTCTCTGGATTTTTGAAGGCATCTTTTCCCCCTTGCCATCAAACACATTCACATATGCATGCACACACATCCATCTGTGCTAGTACAAATATTAATTTAAAATTTGGCAGCATGATTATCTTAAAAGATGAAATAAGTCACCAATTGCCAAATTGGGAATTAATGGCTCCTGCCACTTAAAATTATAATTATATTTTTTTCAAAGGTATAGAAATTTTAATTTTTGTACTAAGGGGAAATTATATAATTTATATCTTAAAGAAAGTTTTTAAAAGATAATTTTTATAATCATGTCCTCAAAATTCAGATTCCATAATTACTGAACTATTAATGTACATTGTAGAAAATTTTGAAAACACAAAAATAATTAAGAAAATTTAAACATTCATAATCCCCTCACTCAAAATTAAGCAATGCTAACATTTTTGTTTCCCTCATGGTCTTTTCAGCATACGCAGGCATATTCAGACAATAATATAAAAAGCTATTTTAAAATAACTTTTAGATTATACTGCACGAGCAGTTTCTAATGTTTTCTTCCATGAAGCCTATCATTAAAGATCTTTCAGACACATCATGTTTGGTATCTGTCATAATTATCTATGTGCCATTATGGTTGCCAGACTCCAGACGATTACTGTCTCCTAGTATTCATGACCCCGTGCAGTACCCTCCCACAATAAAGACAGCTAACCTGGGTAACCTACAAGATACTAAAGCATAACAGCATGTGACTTCCAAGGCTAGGCCATAAAGGACATCACAGCTTCCACCATGCTGTTCTCTGGATTATGTCACTATGGGAGAAGACAGCTGACAAGTCATGAAGACTCAAGCATTCCTATGGAGACAACTACAAACTAACAATTATTACCACAAATGGGATACTACCGTAACAAAAACCAAAAATGTAGAAGTGACTTCACACCAAGGGAAAGAAGACTTTTCTTAAATATAAAGTATATTGAAGAAATTTCTAACAGAAGCCCAATGACCTTGAAGCATACGGCTGGTGACGACTAAGAGGAAAATCTGGAAAATATTTTCAGAAACTATCTTGTGACCAGTCTCTGAGCTGTGCATTTGTACTACCACTGTATTTGTGTACTTTAACAATTATATAAATAATAAATTCATAATGACTTCTAAAAAAAAGATTTTTATTGCACAGTGGTATTTGGCAACACTGTCACATGAAACAAATATGGAAAAAAGAAAATATATCTAAAGAACTGGTTACTTAGCTAAGTGGATTTCCAAGCAGAGTGTTGAAAGAGCTGCTTGGATTTTTCTTGCTGCTTATAGCAACATGTGAGAGGAGAAGTGTTAAACAAGAAGGAGTCAAGACATTCTGGTTCTGAAAGTTTCCAATGACAGACAATGCTAAAATTGTAAAATGGTGTCCAAAGATCAATCCAGGGAAACAGAGGTAATGGTTGCAAAATCTTATTTTCATTATTAAAAAAAAGCTAAGTGAATACTTTATAGAATTATAGGGCTTCTATGAACCCTCAGCAGTTTCAACAAAAGTGAAAAATAAACAATGGCCTATCTTGAAGAGATTTATTGGTATGGCATTTACCTGAATGGAACAAACCCTACTTAAAACCCTTTTGCAAACAACATACAAAGTTTAAGAAATACATATTGGCAGAAACTCCGTTAGACTGAACCATATGAGCAGAAACCATACAAAATGAAAAGGTGTCTTCAGATACCCAAATTTTGATAGGCGGGAATTAGACTGAGAGTATCTGTCAACTATAAAATATGGGTTACCTGTAATGGAACAGGAAGGAAGACTCAGAAAGTAAAAGCAGGAGCCTAGAAGTTATAGCCAAGAGCTGTATAAAGACATTCCCAGGAGAGAGTGAATCTAAGTCCTAATTAAGGAACTTCCAACACCTGCCTGACTGAATTTAGAATTGCCATGGTGCGAGGCCTCCCAGATCCCACTCTCAAGTGGGTATATCCACAGCTGCCATCCTATACCTCTCCAGTATTTTGGGTCAGATGGGGGAGGAGGAGATACCTTGTCTCTTTCATTCACAGGTCTTCAATTGAGAGGAACTATCCTTGAAGGTATACACTGAAAGAACCATACCTGAAGAGGGTGTCTGTCCCTGGACCTGTTTCAGTGATGAGATTCTGGATTTAGGACTGAAGCTGTAATGGCACAAAACCTTTTGGGGACTCATGAAAGGGTGAATATATTTTGCATGTGTGAGGAACATGAATCACTGGGGACTAGAGAACAGTCTATAGTAACAACCTCCTCAATCACCCTCAGTAATTCTTGCCTCCTGGTCTCCATATCATTTTTTAACCCCCTACCCCTACCGTGATGTATAGGATTGATCTGTGCGACCAATAGGGAGTTGTAAAAACAACAGGGTGACTTCATAGTAGGCATCGCAGCCTCTGCTTCATTCTCTCTTGGATCATTCACTGGGGGAGAAGCCAGCTGCCGTGTCATGAGGATACGTGAGTAGTCTTATGGAGAGGTCCCTGCGGTGAGAAACTGAAACCTCGGTAGCCAGTCCTAACTTACCAAGCCCTGTGTGTGAGAGGCTTTGGAAGCAGATCGTCCAGCACCTGTCAAGCCTTCTAATAGCCACAGCCCTGGCTGACATCTTGACTGAAACATCATGATAGATCCAGAGACAGAACCCTGTAGCTATCTCACACAGAAATTGTGTGAAATAATAATGCTTATTGGGGCTGGGGTTGCGGCTCAGTGGTAGAGTGCCGGCCTGGCATGTGTGAGGCCCTGTTCGATTCTCAGCACCATATATAAATAAATATATAAATAAAACTAAAGGCCCATCAACAACTAAAAAATATTTTTTAAAATGCTTATTGTTTTAAGTCACTGTGTTTTGAAGTAATTTGTTACGTACTAATAAAAATACAGTTTTAGTTCACCATATGAATTTACCATAAGTTATTGACTTATTCTCCAGCTTTGAACATTCAGATTGCTTCTAATTTTTCTTCATTACGTGCTATGGTTTGGAGATAATTTGAGGATGTCCCCTAAAAGGTTCATGTGCTGGTCCCAGAGTTGCAGTGTTAGGGGGGCTACTTGAATCTTTAAAGGGTGGAGTGTAGTGGAAGGTGACTGGGGGTACTTCCCTCAGAAGGGATTAATGTAGTTCTCCTGCAATCCCAGGTAGTTGTAATAAGAGTGAATTGTTATAAAACAAGAACACCTTATGCATTTGCCTTCTCCTGCACGCGCCTGTTTCCCTTCTCATGTCTCTGCCTTATTGTGATGTATCAACAGGGCCTCATTCAGAGTCTAAATGTATGGGTCTGTCCAATCTTGAATTTGGTCTTTGAAATTGTAAGCTAAATAAATTTCCTTCCTTTGTAAGTAGCCAACTTTAGGAATTTTGTTATAACAACAGAAAGTGGACTCATAAATTACAGAGAAAACTTTTATGAAGAACCTGAAAAAATAATAAATTAAAAACTGTGTAAACCAAATTCTTAGAAGTTATATTACTAGATATAAATAATGTATGTTTCAACCTGCATCATACAAGAGTATGCATTTTACACAGTTATGACTATGCTTTTAAAAATCACAAGACAAAGATAATTACTATCACCACTCTTATTTAATATTGTACTAAAGTTAGAAAACTTGGAAAAGAAAATGAAAGCCAGATACAATGGCACACATCTCTAATTCCAGTCCTGTGGGAGAATGAGGCAGGAGGACCACAAGTTCAAGGCAAACCTGGGCAATTTAGTAAGACCCTGTCTCAAAACAAAAAATAAAAACGGTTGGGGATGTAGTTTAATGGTAAGGTACTTGCCTAGTCCACACAGGCTTTTCCCCAGTTTGGAAAAGAAAGAAAAGAATTGAAATTAAAGGTATAAGAGGAAAAATTTAAATTGCCACTATTTTCATTTGATATGATGAATATTTGGAAAATACAAGATAAATTATTGAAAAACTTATAAATGACAAGAGAATTCAGTCAGGTGACAAGAAAACAAAGAGCTATGCCTTTACCCTGAATGCCCTCAAGAGGCTTTGAACAGAAGTCTGACCAAGTCCACTTAAAAGACATTGGTAGGAGAAACAGAGTTGTATGTGGATTGTATCCTACTTAATTCAACAAACAAGCTCTACTGATGCATGCAATAATTTTTTAGCTTGAACACCACATGAATAACCCTTCGATGTGTGCACAGGTACCTGTAATCCCCAATTATCATGAGGGAGTTGCTGATTTTGAAATTACAATTAGCAGGAGGGGAATAATGGCGCATCTGGCTATCAAAGCTTTTGTTCAACCTGAACATACTCCAGTCCCTATGGCTTCTCATACTCCTTTAAATAATCTCCTTTGAGCTGAATAAACCAGGGCCAGGCTGTTTAGCATCTTGCTTCCTGGGCCACGGCTGAGTCCCTCTCCCACTCCTGGCAAGCTCTTGCTTGAGAGTTTCTGCTAAGTTAGTCTTTGAGAATATGTTCAAGCTCAAAAGCCACACTAGGTTTCTTCTGGAAGCTTAAATGGCAAGATGGCTTGTCACTAACTCTCAGCTTCCTATGGTTCCAAGTCTCAGGAACAGGTGGATGTTGTCATTGACCCACAGACTGGATTCTGCCCATCAATCTTAGTAAGTGATAGATTCAATCGAGATGTGCTGCCTTTGCTCACTGTGTCACACATTCCCCAATGAAGACCTCAATGAGGAGAAAGGGGGATAAAAATGGAGAAAAGAAGAAGGAACAAGTCAAAAGCAGTTCTTTGGAGCTAGAGTGACTGTGTAATCTCACTTGGCACCTTAGAGAACATCTCCAGGCTGAGCCTGTGGTAATGTTTTCTCCCCATTTGACCAACCCGCCACATTTGACAAAAATTCCTAAGGCTAATGTGTGTTATAACATGGGGAGATACTGGGGGTTCATTCCCTTCATTTCTGTAGTGTCCCACACATTGGAAGTTTGAGTGTGACTGCCAATCAGAGGAGACTCTGCAATCCCCACGCAGGGTCGGCATAGGGCCCTGCTAGTGAGAAAGGGGAGGAATTTTTAAATGCTTCCTGAGGAGGGAGGGAGGGGTGGGGGAGGTTCTCTATAGGCAAAAGACAAGTTGCCAGAAGCCAAAATGCAGACTGTGGCAGTAATTCGTGTGCTTTCTCTGAAGTGAACTACAGAGATCGTACCCTTTGATTTCAAAAAATAAAGGTAGGGCTTCAGAGAATTTCTCATTCTTAGATTGGAGAACTAAAGGCTGAAGCTTGGACTGTGTTTACTCAGAGTAAACAGCAATCCACACCTACAGAGAACAGAGCCACTGAATAAGAGGGGTTAGGGAGAAAATATGAGAGAGTTGTCCTTAGCAGTCACCCATCTACAAAGCTACTAAAATATCACATCCTGGAATCTCCAGAGTGTGAATGTTCCACCATGGTTTCATAATGCTTTACAGTATCTCCATTTATTTCATGAGATACTGAGGAATTAAAAAAAAACAGATTTGCAATTAATTTTACTTCGAATGAATATATAGCATATCACATTTGGTGATTCAGAGAGGAAATCTGAAATTAAAATAGTATGTTGTGAACTAAAAAAGAAGTTGAAAATCATGACTCTATAGATAACTCTAGAATAATAAGTGGATATGCAAAGAAGAGTGGATTAACATCCTTTTCGGAAAATCAGTGGTGCTTGTAATTCTTTGGGAATTTAACGTTGATTCATACCAAATTTCAAAAGCACATATCTCAGTCCAGGATTTGGTTTGATTCAGGCTTTACTGTGTGCCTTGCACTGTGCTGGGCACTGGTGGTATAAAGAGGAATAGCACAGGTCTTCCCAGAGAAGTCTAGAAAATGATGTTTTTGCCACCTTACTTGCAAAAAGAATGCACTGAATCAGTTCAGCAAATATTATGGAGAGCTGACTGCGAGGTCCTTTGTAAAGCCCTGATGACCCCCAAATAATGTCAAGCAGCAAATTAGTTTTTAAGCCATATTACATATTGACTTTGAAATGAATAATGTGCATCTGGCACAGCAGATTTACTTTCCTAATTATGTTTTGCTTATGGCAATATTAAAATTAGCCTGTATTCCCTGATTACCTCCAGAGGAAGAAGTGGTTGCAGATACATGCTGGGCAACAAGACAAAAAAGGATTGAAGCTACCCAAGTGTGAAGAATTTCATAATAGAAAGATTAATATCCATGAACCTTTAAAGATAAAGATGACTTCTCTTGCCAGCCTCAGTGGCACGTGCCTGTAATCCGACAACCTGGGAGGCTGAGGCAGAAGGATTGCAAGTTCAAGGCCAGTTGCAGTAATTTAGCAAGGCCCTATCTCAAAATAAAAAATATAAAAAGAATTGGGGAGGTAGATCAGTGCTAAAGCACTCCTGGGTTTGATCCCCAGTATGAAAAAACAAAATAAGGTTTCTCTTCCAACTTCGTGCCCATAGTTTTGGAGAAGTTATGTATGACTTCTAGAAATATGGAAAACATTTGTTGTGCTCTTTATGAAATAATGAACTGTTGAACCCCTACTAAGAGCTAGATATTGTACTCTCATATAAATTATGTTTTTATCTTCCTTAAAACTGTCAGAAAGACATTTTATCATCAGTTTAGACTTGAGTAATTGATGTTAGAAAGTATTCACATAACCAATAACAGGTTGAACCAGAAGTTGAGTATTGGTCCAAGAACTGTGCCTCTGCCTTTTTCTAACTCTCCCATCCCCATACACCAACAGCCAACAGAAGAATGGTGAAGGAAAGGAAATGATGGTTCCCAGAAGAGGAACTAGAAATGGTTCTTAAACATATTTTTTAGATGTTCATTTATACTCATAGGAAAATGCAAGTTGAAATGTCCTTTACCAAGATAGAAGGGATGAAGAACACTTGGTATCACACTGTATTGGCAAGGGTAGGGGGGATACAGGCTTGCTCATATGCTGCTGGTGATAGTGGAGATTAATGCAACTGGTTTGGAGGACGGTTCGGCAATTCTTGTCAAAGTTACCCTTCTATGATTTTATCCTTCAGATATGTGCTTGCATTTATGAGAAATGACATATGCACATCTAAAGATTATTCAGTACAACATTGTTTATAATAGCAGACTAAAACAAACTGATATTCACTAATGGGAGACATAAATTATGTTTATCCCTACAAAGATTTCTATATAAACTATTAAAAGGAGAGATTATTGTTGGTATTTTTTAAGTGAAAAAGAAAGGTGCAGAACACAAATGTTAGGTATTTCAATTTGTGTGAAGGGGAAAACACACATCTTTGTATAGAACTAGACAACTAAGAAATGAATAATTTCAGTTGCCTTCAAGCAGGGATCAGAAACACTGGTGTGGGAAGGAGACACTGCTGTTCACCTTCATGTCACTTGAATTTTGCACTGGGTAAATGTATAACCTTTTTGAAAGTAAAAATTAAAAATTAAAATAGATACCAATTAATTCCCTTTGATTTAATGATATCATATTTAATTACTAAATGATAAAATGTTAAACAAAAATTATGGGAGGTCATTGTTTCGGACTGAACTCCTGCACCAGATCCCAAGAGATCAGAAAAAAACAGAATGAGTGCTTTGCACCACATACCACATAATCAAACTGAAACTTTCAGGAAGCAGATAGTTCCCAAAACAGACCAGTTTTTTCCTGAAAACGAAATTCCAGTCTAAGTAAGTCAGTGATAAGATAATCCCCTTTGCTTTAATCCTTTCAAGAAAAGTAACCTGAAGGAACCTGATGCGAACCCATCAGCTTTTTTCTACAGTTCTGTTCCCTTGTTCCCATCTAATAAAATCCACTGTTCTGTCACTGGCCAGTGGGAGCCCTCATTCTATTTTGTAGAATGGAGGCTGCCCCCATTAATCAATTGCAAATAAAAGCCAATTTTATCTGTAACAATTTTTTATAATTTCTTAATTTGACAAGGAGGAGAACAATGACACTTTATGGGGTTGAACCTGAAAGTTGTATAAATTCATGTGCAATCACTGAAAGATATCTTTTTTTTCTAGATTTTTTTAAGCACAATGAATACTTTAATAATGCATTATTTTAATGTCTATTGTAAAGCTGCACAAATAACAATTTGCAAGGAAAAAGAGGAAAAATTTCAAATTGAGTACTTTTCATTTTGTAACACTAAATCTTAAAAAGGAAGTAAACAGTTAATCAATATAAATTTAGTATCTATCATTTTAAGTCCAACTAGGCAGTTATTTTAATGACTGTCATTATCACAACATCTCTGTCAATATGAGATCTGTAACAGGCAATATAACTCTCTCTTTTTTTAATTTAATTTAATTTTTTAAATTTTGGTTCATTGTACACAAATGGAGTACAGTTATCATTTTTCTGGTTGTACACAAAGTAGAATCATACAATTTGTGTATTCATACATATACATAGGGTAATGATGTTTGTCTCATTCTATTGTCTTTCCTTCCCCACCCTCTCCCCACCCCTCATTATCCTCTATGCAATCCATACTTTCTCCATTCTTCTCTTAACTCTCCCCACCCCCATTATGTGTCATTAATCACTTATCAGAGAAATCATTCAGCCTTTGGTTTTTTGGGATTGGCTTATCTCACTTAACATGATATTCACCAACTCCATCCATTTACCTGCAAATGACATAATTTTATTATTCGTTATGGCTGAATATATTCCATTGTGTATATATACCACAGTTTCTTTATCCATTCATCAATTGAAGGGCATCTAGGTTGGTTCCACAATCTAGCCATTGTGAATTAAGCAGCTATGAACACCGATGTGGCTACATCACTGTACTTTGCTGATTTTAAGTCCTTTGGGTATAAACCAAGGAGTGGGATAGCTGGGTCAAATGGTGGTTCCATTCCAAGTTTTTTGAGGAATCACCATACTGCTTTCCAGAGTAGCTGCACCAATTTGCAACCCCACCAGCAATGTATGAGTGTGCCTTTTTCCCCACATCCTCGCCAACACCTATTGTTGCTTGTATTCTTGATACTAGACATTCTAATTGGGGTGAGATGATATTTTAGTTAGTTTAGATTTGCATTTCTCTTATTACTAGAGATAACATATAATTATATATAATTATGACTAGAAAAAAATGTTGAACATTTTTTCATATATCTGTTGATTGCTTGTAGTCACGGTAGCGAAAAAGGTGACGAAAACAGATGCTGACAAGAAATTAATTGCAGAAAGCATTCTAAAGGACCCTCTTCACATTCTGGTGCTACCCAGAATAATAGCCCCCTGGGTTACAAAGGATTGTAATGTTTGAAAAGATGAAAAACCCCACAAAACTGCACCTGCCAAACTCCTCTGCCTGGCAGAGGCAATTTGTACAAAGCAAGTTCTCTTCTTTTGCCACAAAAAGTACTGAATTCTCTCCTCACCATACATGAGAAAAATCATATAGCATATGCCCTTCACCAACCTCACACATTTTCTCACAAGTTTTTGAGTCATGCTAAAAGGTACAGTGGAAACTTTCCACTAAAATACACTGAAGTAAGAACAACAAAATCATCCATGCAGCCTTGGACTTTTTCCCTCATCACTGTTTAGGAGGTTTGAGCTGAAGTTATATTGCTTGCAAGAAATGCTTACAAAACTGACCTTCAATTCCCCATTGTCCCAGCTGATATCTTCATCAGCCCAAGTTCTCCAATCTTCTGTCTCTTAGCCATGAAGAAACACATCAAACCTCACTCGGGAGTTCCCAAGAGAAGGGCTACTGCATTCTCATTCAAAAACAAAGGAGATTGAAAACAGTTTTCCCACAAAATTGCTATTTTTGCTCTTTGTGACTTTTCTGTGTCCTATGAGAATTCAGACGTCTTGATGATAAAACTTGGTGTTGAGGTGGCGCATGCCTGTAATCCAAGCAACTTGGGAGGCTGAGGCAGGAGGATCACGAGTTCAAAGTCAGCCTCAGCAATTTAGCAAGGCCCTAAGCAACTCAGTGAGACCCTGTCTCTAAATAAAATACAAAATAGGGCTGGGGATGTGGCTCAGTGGCCGAGTGTCCCTGAGTTCAATTCCTGGTTCCAAAACAAAAAACAAACAAACAAAAAAACTTGGTGTTGATATTGCTGAACTGGAGTGGTTGTTCTGCTCTTCCAGAAGCAGAATTTGGCGTATGGAGCACAGGATAAAAACAATGTAAAATTATTTATGCCTCCTTTGGGTTTTGGTGAATATGGGGTTTGTTATTTGCTTTTACACACTTCAATTCAGTGGAACATACTCTATAACCTGTCCACGGCAAGGCACTGTTCTAGGCACTGAAGGTAGAGGCAAATACAAAACCAGACACCTTCCCCAGAAATGTAGTGATCAGAAAATATACAACCAATTATATAAAATATTCATAATACAGAAAATATACAAGTAATTAATTACATATAATGTGTCAGGTAAGTGACACATCACACACACACACACACACACACACACACACACAAATTAAGCTGAAGAAAGGACAGAAAATAATAAGGGGTACATTTCAGTTAAGGTAGCCAGGGAAGGGGTTTCTAAGGAAGTGTGACTTCCACAGAGACTAGAGTGAAACCTGTGGCTATCCAGGGAGTGAGACAGCAGGGAGCAGCAAGTTCAAGACCTGAGATGAAAGTGGAGCTGCCAGAAATAGCAAAGGCCTGTAGAGAGCGTGAAGGAGGCAGAGCAGAAAATGGAAGGAAATGTGATCAGAAAAAGTAGCTGGGACCCATGATGGGCCTTGAAGGTTGTAATAAAGACTTTGGGCCATGGGAAACCATTGAAAGTTTCTGAGCAGGCAAGTGACATAAGCTGATTTACATTTTAAAATGACACCTTTGGATCTATAACTATCTTAAAATGTTGAAAGAAAATAACTTTAGCTTCTGGGTGGAGAGTGAATTTTAGGGGTATGAGTAGAGTCTAAGATGGCTCTGGTGATCCCCATCTTCTGGTATGCCTGCCCTTTGATGACTATGCCTCTAAAATCCAGGCTGGACTTAAGTGACTCACTTATAATTGGAGGAACATGACGGAAGTTATGGATGTCACTTCTGAGATCAGGCTACAAAAAGACTGTGGCTTCCATCTTGAGCATTCTCTCCCACACCCACCCCTTCTCTCATGACTCACTCTGGGTGAAGGCAGCTGTCCCACTGTGAGCTTGTTTATGGAGAGGTCCACACAGTGGGGTGAGCAGCTGATGCATGGGCTTTCCAAACAAAGCCCATGAGGAGCCAAAGCCAGTGACAGCACACAAATGATCTTCTCCTCAGAATGTGAGTGGATCCTTCTGCCCTAGTCAAGTCTTGAGATAGCTGTAACCTGACCCACAGATGGACAGCAACTTCCTGAGAGACAGGAAGTATCTTCTAACATGGCTGTATGTTTCCTGACCCATGAAAACTGCATAATAATGTGTTCATTATTTTTAAACCACTATGTTTTGGGATAATTTGTTACACAGCAAAAGATAACCAATCCAAAGCTGGGTATAATGGTGCACACCAGCAAACCCTGCTATTTGGGAGACTGAGGCAGGAGGATCCCAAGTTATAGGCCAGCCTCTGCAACTCCTCCAGACCCTGTCTCAAGAAAAAAAAGGTGGGCGGCTAGGGTTGTGGCTCAGTGGTAGAGCGCTTGCCTAGCACATGTGAGGCACCAGGTTGGATTCTCAGCACCACATATAAATAAATGAATAAAATAAAGGTCTATCAACGTCTAAAAAGTATTTTTTAAAAAGGGAGAGAGAAAAAAGAAAAAAAATAAAGATGACCAATACAGGGGAATAAAAGTAGAAGCAAAAAGACCAGCTAAAGGCCAATTCTGTGGTTGATACAATGACTACTAAGGGAGTAGTAATGGTGGGGGTGGTGAGAAGTACTGAGTAGAAAAGACAATGGAGATGAGGAGAGCAAAATGCTCTTGGTGACCTGGAGAAGGAAAGCAAAAACTGGCCCTGATTTCTACTCGATGGAGAATAACCATCAAGCCCCACAATAGATCAGCCTCTGTGGAGAGAATAGCCCTAGGATTTCGGCTCCTATGGAAAGGTATGGAGACAAAAGGACTGAGGAAAAGGCCTAGAACCATTGTCTGAGTGCTGGCTAGGACTACGTGGAAGGGATCAAGAAGCTGATTTTAGGGCTGGGGTTGTGGCTCAGTGGAAGAGTGCTTACCTAGCACATGTGAGTCACTAGGTTCGATTCTCAGCACCACATAAAAATAAGTAAAATAAAGGTCTATTGACAACTAAAAAAAAATATATATATATATATATATATATATATATATATATATATTTAAAAAGAAGCAACTGATTTTAGGAGGCCAGAAAAGTGAAGTGATGGGATCTAGCAACAGTCAACCAAGATGATGGTGACAAACCCAGAACATCTTTGTTTGGTTGAGGAAATCTGAGAAACTCACCTGAATATGTATTCTAAGTGGCAAGGATCAAAAATTATTAAAAATCCAATCTATCTTATAGTCCTCTATCCAGAGTAGGTCACCAGGTGACTGTAAATACAGGAAGTCAGCCATGCTAGGCAGTCCCAGAACACAGAGTCAGGACGTCTCCAGGCACACCAGCACCAGTCCCAAGGCAGTTTAGTCTAGTGGGTAAGACCAGGGGTTTAATGTTGGGCGCTCAGAACAGGAATGCTAGCTCGTCCCCCTGCATGACCTCAGTGGGCAGTTAGAAGGATTCCATAAGACAGCATGTCTGTTTTCATTAGCTGGGCTCACAGTAAGCTCATAACGTAGAGCCTCCACCACGTGAATAGTTGCCTGCCACTGCTGTTCCCACCCCCTGGAGAAGCACACAGGGCCACTGAGGGAGGCAGCAGTGCCCTTTATCTCAAAGAAAAGCTGAGCTGCTGTATCGGAGATCACAGTGAGGTAGGAGAGGCTGTGATCAAACGCCCGCTGTACTCCATCAGTGAACACAGCTGTTGGTTCCCTTGGCTCTCTTCCCACCCTTGATAAGTGAGCCTTTAAAATGCCTTAAAGATAAGTCCTGCTGCTGAGCTGAAGGAGGCCTGAGTGGGACAGTGCCCATTCACTGGAGAAACAACATTCCACAGAGCACCACTCCTTCCAGCCATTCTGTGCACACTGTGTCACCGCATCTGCTTCCCTGGCAGCTCCTGTCTGCTTAGTGACCCACTGATACACAAAGAGACAACCCACAGAATAAGCTCAAGATGTTGGTGGGTCACTGTGCAAGCTAAGCTGAAGGTCCATCTGTCACACCACAATTTTAAGACACAGTTCTGCTTAGAGGGTGCACCCCCACATCCGGGCATTTAGAACCTTGTCATTATGTGCTGCCATATAGCATCAAAGACAAGGCTGGCTCAGCAGCAGGAAAAGTTCAGGGACAAAGATCATCACAAGGTAAAGCTTCCAGAACAACTCTATCAGAAAAAAATGGTCCTCATCATGGATGATAAGAACACAAACCAATAACACACGGACACAAAGAACAATGTTATCCACAGTCAAACAAACAGGTGCAAGTATATTTAAAGGAACATCAAATTATCAAAAAACAGATACTAATGTAGTTATAGCAGGCAAGATCAACTGGAAAAAACAAAATGTTCTTTTCCTTTATACATCTAATCTCTAAGTCCACTGTTTAGTTGAAATATTCACTTGAATCCAGTATAATGTCATTTGGAACAGCTTCCTGTTCTAAAATGAAAGACTTCAGAAAATCCATATGTACTTGTGAATCCAAATGTGTTTCATTTAGGTCACAACCTCCTGGCACCCACAAACCACTACATTTAGAAATAGAAGAATCACAAGTTCCACAATTTGCAAATTTTCTTAATATTCTTCCCCACTGTGGATCTTTGCCAGCATTCTGTCATTTCTAATCTATAGTGTCAGTGTGACAGTTAAATCAAACAAGAGCTAATGTTTGTGGCAGGAAAAAATAATCAGCACATTCATTCATTAGCATCCTGCTCACACATTCAATGTCAATTATAAATATTTGCTTGGGTTAAACTTTGCCACCATCATTGAAACCATTACCGCCTGTGACTAAGTGATAGATTTGAAGAGTCAAGCTTCTGGCATTTTGCAGCTGGTGCTCAAGGATAATCAAAATGTTCATAAACTAACACTTGGGTTCCAGCAGTGTCTTACTCAAGATAACAAATCATTATCCCAGACAATGAAAATACAAGTCAAACTCTGATTCATGAGTTTTATAATGATGTTTCTGGGCTATATCCACTAGTTTTTGTTAAAAGGCTTTTCAATTGCTATTGGGGGAAAATTTTAGGGGACAATCAAGTATAGAAAGTCTCTGATACATGATGGTTCAACTTAAGATTTTTTTTAACTTTATACTAGTGTGAAAGTGACATGCACTCAGTAGAAACCACCTCAAATTTTGAATGTTGACCTTTTCCCAGACTAGCTGCATGCAGGATAATATGCTCTCAGGATGCTGAACAGCAGCAGGGAGCTCCAGCTCCCTGATAGCCACATGATCATGCGGGTATACAAGTATTATAAATGTACTCTAAAGTTGATATTTTCAACATGTGGTCAGTGAATTAGTTAGGTTTTTGCACTGTGACCAAAATACCTGACAAGAACAATTCAGAGGAAAAGTTTATTTTGGACTCATGGTTTCAGAGGCTCATTCCATTGTTGGCTGACTCCATTACTCTGAACCCAAGATGAGGCAGAATATCACTGTGGAAGGATGTGGTGGAGGAAAGCTCTCAGCTCAAGGTGGCCAGGAACCAGAGAGTAAGGGAGAAGCTAGGAGAAAAAGGTACAATACCCCAGGGTACATTCCCAGCAGTCCCCCTCTTCTAGTCACACTGCACCTACCCACAGTTACCAGTTAGTTCATTCAAATTAGGATGGATTGATTAGGTTACAGCTCTCATAATCCAATCATATCACCCTGAACATTCCTGCATCAGTCCAGGAGCTTTCAGGGGACCACTCATACCCAAACCATAGCAATGGGTTTACTTGGACATAACCAACAAATTCATTGTAAATTGAGGTACATTTGTACATTGTTGGACTTTTACACTGGCAGATTCTGCAAAATTCCTGGAGAAGTCCTTGATCCTATTAAATGAAAGCAACTAGTGCTCCATCTGGATTCTCTTTTAGGGTCAAGTGCCCCTGTCCCTCAGCAGCTGAGTAGCGACTGCTAACAACTCAGTTTTCCCCCTTCTCCAGAGGCCTGCTCTTGGCTAAATGGGAGTTGCCTTGCCTGGAAGCTATGCCCTCCCCACTCACCCTCAGGCCTCAGCCAACCACTTACTAACTTAGAGTACAAAGGGCAGGCTCCCTTCTCTCAAGGAAGGGACCAGCTTTGTGATGTATTTCATGCTCCAGAGCTTCCTCCTGAGTCCAAGCTAAAGCTAGTCTCTTGAGAGAATCATATCCTTGCTTTGCTCAGCCCTCCTACCACACACACACCTTTCCTACTCATTTTTTCCTGAGAAGAAAGAAAGAAAAAATGACCAAAGGAAAAAAATGACCTCAAGGTCTGATTATAAGGAACCCAACCTAAGATATGAAAAAACTTCTCTTTGGCCAGGATGAGATTGCTCCTGCCTAGGCACATGGTGAACCCTAAGCTCCACCAATAATACTGGTTGCTATTTCCCAAATAATTGAGGGAAGTGGGATTTTTGCTTGTGGTAGTCTGGATATTTTTCCCAGAAACTGCAAGATACTGAGGGATGTGTCACATTCCTCCCCAGTGCCCTGCACGTTCTGCTGGAACTCTTCATCTCAGCCCTGACAGACAAAAATTCTTCTCAATTTATAAAGAAATCAATTTATAAAGATCAAAACCCCAGTAAAACCTAGCATCAGATATGAACAAATACAGCTCACTGAAATGCAAATAGAGACATGAAAACATGAAACAAGCTCTTCCCCACACATAATAAGCGAAGTATGAATTGAAACTACGTGGGGTTTTTAAAAACTACATGAAGCCATTTTTTAGCCATCAGATTAGGAAAAATCCAATATAACTTTTAAATCTAGTCTTATATCTAGTCCAGTGACAGTGGGCTCTTTTCCCCCGTTACAAAGACATTATTATCCCAAAAAAATGGCACTGTGGGAAACCACTGTTGGGAAATGAACCTAATAAGACTCTGTAAAGCTCTTCAGAGTTGTGAGTGAAAGGAGCACGCAAACCTTAATTAACAGCCTCGCTCACATGAGGATCAGGCCTTCAGTTTGTCGTGATTTCCTACCAAGGAGGGTTAAAAGCAGTAGAGATTTTCATCTATCAGTATGTCTTCTAGGCAGGTGTATGTGTCTGTTTGCTCCTCAGATCTATGTGGTTTATGTTCTCCCAAATTCATCTCCTCTCTTGGTAGAAGGGTCATGCTTCTTTACCTCAGTGGTGTCAAGATTGATCAGTGACATGAGAGCAGAAATGCATGGCCACTCCCTATCAGAAGCTTTTAGACCCATCATGTGGTGTGACTATCATGCTCTTTCCTCTATTACAATATCATCCTGAAGACTTGTGTATTCCCAAAAGGATATTTTTCTTCTGCCTGGATCCTGAAGTAAATACAACCTGGAGGGGAGACACAAAGGACATGAACATAAATGAGAAATCGATCTTTGTGGTCTGAGTCCCTGAGATTTGGGAGTCATTTGCTACTGCCATATAACTAGCCCAGATGTCTGCCATGGACTATAAGCTCCAATACATCTTGTTTTCCTTTGCACCCCCCAAATGTCTCATATAATCTTTGCCCGAAGAATAGGAGAGACATTTAATTTAAATTGTTTCAATGGAATTTTTCTTTCTTTTTTTAATTTCCCTTTCCTTCCTGAATAACTTAGCCCAAAATCCATTAAGAGGAGCCAAGGAAGGTAGGTGTTTGGCGAAGGGTTGGAAAGTAGCTGGGGTGGACCAGAGCAGGATGCAGAGACTTGAGCAAATAAATACACTGTGGGTTATAGGAGCCATATTTCTCGCCATCAGAGAAAGGAGTTATAAATAGAGAAAGGTAAAAAATGATAATGACCTCTGATTAGTTGAACTAGAATGGTAGATGTTAATATGATTGTGGCTTACCAAAAACAGACATCACCTTATCTGACACACTCTCTTCAGTTCTCTTCAGTGAACTGAAGCAAGACTGGGGGTATTTAATATGCTCTATGATCTGATTATTTATGTCTACTCCAAATTCATATGTTAAAACTGTAAACTCCAAGGTCATATCAGGAGGTGGCACCTTTGGAAAAAGATCAAGTTATTAGGACAGAGACTTCATTAATTGGATTATTGCCCCTATAAAAAAAGTCCCCAGAGAACTCATTTGCCCTTTCCACAATGTAAGGACTCAGAAAGAAGATGGCATCTATGAGGAAGCAGATCCTTACCATATACCATATCTGCCAGAGTCTTGATCTGGGACTTTTCAGCCTCCAGAACTGTGAGAAATAAATTTCTGTTGCTATTAGCCATCCATTTCATGGTATTTTGTTCTAGAAGTCTGAATGGACTAAGATGCCATTCTTGAAAGTCCCCGGAAAAATCACCATCTAATCTATCATTAAGGTGGCTTCATCTTCAAAAAAGAAGGTTAGCAACATAATATTTAATATTCTTTAAGAGGTGGATGTCCTTGATCATAATTAAAGATTGTACTCTCCTACACAGCTCAAAAAGATTTTTTGCAGATTTACTAAATTGATTTTCTAATAGTAGGATGCCATGGGAGCTCACTTGATCCAATGATTCGACTGCAGCAGCAAGAAATGAACCCACTGTTGATGGACTGCATACATAGGTAGAATAAGACCTCATCTCTTCAGATTCCAGCTCATTCGCTTGGTGTCACGTCATTTAGTGATGTGTATATTTTTATCTTAGTGGTTAGGGAAAAGTAGCCTTGAGCACCACCAAAGTTTACGCCTCATTGTACCTCATTAGGATAAACTTGAGAATTTCTTACTGGGCATTCATGCAGCAAAAAATCCAGGCCTACCTTTTCTTACAGACCTGAATCAGGAAATGCTATTCCCAGAACCAGATCTTAAGGGAGCTAGAAAGACACCCAAAGGTGTAAGAATCTTTTCACCTAAATTTATTTAGGCCCATGAATCCATTCCCTATAGTGAGAGAGAGAATAAAAAGAAAGGAGGTCAGTGATGGCAGAAATGTCAGTCATGCTTTTTCTGCTGCCAGGAACAGAAATAACTTTCATGTCTTGGACCCAGCTTCTGTTCATGTGACCAGGAGCAGGAAATTGTTAAGTTGGTCTCTGATGGAACTGAGAAATGTCTTTGCTCTCACTGCCTCCTAGTTCTTTGTTTCTCAGGAGTATCAGCTGTGGAAGGCTATGTATCTCAAGCAGGGCATCAGGGAAATAGTGACCTAACCATACATAACCATGACAATCAGGCACTAAATACCCGTCTGGTATTAGGTGCTGTTCTAGGAACCAGGAAGATGAAAAGACAAAACATGGTTTCTGTTCCTTAGCCTCGGGGAACAGACAAATAAATGAGTCATTGTGATACTCGAAGTGAGAAAGCTGCACAAGAAGAGTAACTAAAAACAAAGGAGGGAGTGGTGAACACAGTCTGAAGGGCCAGTAGGGTTTCACCAAAGAGGTTACCTTGGACCTGCACGGGGGAGGATGCTGGAAGAGTCCACAGGAGGAGTTAACAGAACCAAGGGTTCCGGAAATTCAAAGATTTGTTTGTTTGTTTATTTGTTTGTTGATAGGTCAGTTGGTTGATCTTTTTGTACTTGTTTCTTTATGCTTTTCTGATTATTAAAATAATAAATATTCATTTTAGAAATGTGGAAAGTAGCCTGGATTGGTGGAGCATGCCTATGGGAAGCCATCCATGTCTAGCAGAAGCAGGCTTGGCTGAGCCATGGGATACAGAGGTCTGACTCCCAGGAACTGGCAGTCACGGGAGACTCTTCCAGATAGCCTGGGGTATGTGACCCTGTACAGAGGTGGCTCGCCCCTGAGGAAATGCTGATTCTCTAAGCGAATGGCTTCCCTAACTCCACCCCATCCTGCTCCTCACAGAAGAAGCCCCTCCAGGTCCCCCTTTACCTGTGCGACTATAAATAAAGGGAAAGTGGGCTCCTCCATCTTGTTTTGAGGCCAGATCTTGGCATGGCCCAATCTGTCACACCCCCTCCCATTTAGAAAGATTATTGACTCTTGCATTTATTTAATTAGTTAAGTTTCTTAGTGATTAATCAATAGACAGAAACTCTTTCTGACAGAAACTCTTTCCCTCATCCACGCTGAACGTGACAGGAAGAACTCCCCACAATGCCTATAATCCCAGAGGCTCAGAAGGCTGAGGTGGGAGGACTTTGAGTTCAAAGCCAGCCTCAACAATTTAGGGAGGAATTTAGCAACTCAGCAGAACTCTGTCTCTAAATAAAATATTAAAAAGGGCGGGGGATGTGATTCCATGGTTAAGCACCCCTGGGTTCAATCCTCAGTACCAAATATGTATACACACACACACACACACACACACATATACATATATACACACATATGTATATATATGTGTCTGTGTAGATATATATATATATATATATATATATATATATATATTTGGTAAGTACCAAAAAATAAAGTAAAAATTAATGCCCCACTTCAAAAAGCAATGAGGATAATTGCAATATCTAGAGGAAAACTTTTACAATAATTGACATTTGCCATAATTCCTTTTTTCTTTCTACACATTTTCATATAGAATTTCATTTGTATTATACATATTTACAAGTTTCCATATTATTCACAAAGCATTCTATCATTAGTGAACTTAGTAAACTAATTATTTGATAGTATCTTAATATCCCATCAAACAGATTTACCATAATACATGCAAGCATTAATCTATTGTGAATTCTTTTGCTCCAAGTTTTAAATCATATTAAAGATGTCTCTATGTAAATTTTTGTCATATTATAGAAGCTAAAATCCTGGATTAAAGCATATGAACATTATTCACATGCTTGGTAATTATCCATATTGCTTTCTACAAAGTTTTCACCAATTTAAATTACAGTGCCTTTGTTACTAAACCTTTACCAATGTTGCATAGATTTTTTAAAAATCTATTTTAATTAAAACTAATCCTAAATGTGCCACACTGGAATACTGCCACTTTTAATTTGATAATTTAACTGGCAAAGTTTTGCATTTCTAATTGGAAAAATTAAGTGTTTTCTGATGCTGATCAGACTATCAAGCTTGTTTTTGTCATATTTGCTATACATATTTTTCCCAGCTTGTTGGTTCTTTCCATTTTCTCTAAGATTTGTTTTGACAATAAAGGCTTTACTGTTTTTGTGGTAAATTTTTTCAGTCTTTCTTTTTGGATTTTTCAATTAGAATTCAAAATATTTTTAGATCTCTTTGAGACTCTTTTAACTCATAAATTACTTAGAAGGATGTTATTTAATTTCCAAATATTTAGGGATATTTTCCAGCTATGTTTCTACTATTCATTTCTAGTTTAATTCCATTGTGATCCAGAGCATTATTTATATGATTTCTATACTTTTAAATTGATTAAGGTATGTTTTATGGACTAGAATGTGATCTATCTTGGTGATTATATCATAGAAGCTTGAGAAGAACATGTATTCTGTTTTTGTTGAATAAGATATTCTACAGGTGTCAGTTGATTGATGGTGCTATGCAGTCATCTGTATCCTTACTGACTTGCTGCCTGATTATTCTATCTACTGATGTTGAATTCTCCAATCATAGTAATGGATTTGCCTATTGCTCCTTTCAGTTCTCTCAGCTTTTGACTTAAGTATTTTGGTGCTCATTGTTAGGTGTAAGTGTGTTTAGAATTGTTATGTTTTCTTAGAAAATTAAACCCATTATTATTATGTAATGCCTCATTTAATTCATGGTAATCTTCCACGTTAAGAAGTTGGCTTTGTGTAAAATTAATATAGATGTTCCAGCTCTTTAAAATTAATGTTGGCATGGTATATCTTTCTCGATCCTTTACTGATAATATCAGTATTTATATATTAAATAGATTTTGTAGGCAATATGTAGGCCTTTAAAAAATCATATTTTTAAAAATATGATTTCATAATTTTTTGTTCTGACCATCTCTGTCTCTTATTGATATATTCAGACATTCACATGTATTTAGACTTTTTACCATGAAAATCTGGCAGGGTTCCTGGTGGTAAAGACTACAAAAATGAAGACTCCCTCAAAACTCTGGCTCCCAGAAGTTTCTTCTTCTCACACTAGTCCACACTCAGCTCCAGAACTTCATTTGAAATTTCATTTAAGTGCACAGTTGTTAACTGATCAATGTTAATGGAAATGTAGGCCAAGGAGATAATGACTCAACACTTCTGAAAGACGATTTGTTTTCAGATACACAACCAAGGCACAAGCATTCTTTCTTGAAAATATCCTTTAAATGATAAAGTGAAGCACTCCTTGAAAATGGGTTTGTTTCAAAGGACACCAAGAGCAAGCAACCACTGTACACCTATAGGAGACCTCATGGAGCCAAGTATTTGGAGCAGAGAACCAACAAGGAATGACTTGGGAGGCACAGTGGTTGAGGACAGGGTGACCTTCCTGTCTCCCTTTGGCTATGCCTCTGGAGAGAGCAACTCTTAAGAGTTTCTCAGAAATGACCCTGAGTAGGAATTTCATGCCTCACACTCAAATCTCTCTCCCTTTATCTTACTGGTGACTTTGTATCTACTTAGAACTGCTTAGTTTACACATCTGGCCATCACACCATGCCATAGTGCCCTAGAGGAATTTTGCAGTCTCTGTATGCCTCCTACCTTTCTACTGTGGTGAGCAAATAAAGATTTCAGTCCAAATTTGGAGCGCAACAAAAATCTGGATAGTTCTAGGTAAAGTCACCTGGGAGCCTCTTGCAAGTCACCAGTAAAGCTATATAAATGTATGATATTAATCATATTACTGCAAAATTTAAGTCACAACAAAACTATACTTACAAACACAGTGAGATATTGGCTTAAGGGTAGACATACAGATCACTGGAACCGAGTTGAGAATTTAGGAATAGATTTTTACATTTTCAACAAGGGTGTGAAGACAGTTCAATGAGGGAAAGAGCAGTATTTTCAACAATGATCTCACACCATATACAGAAATTAACACAAAGATGATCAAAGACCTAATAGGTAAAACTAAAGCTCTAAAACTTTTACAAGAAAACTGGTATTCATCACTTGAATTAGGCAATGGTTTCTTTAATAGAATACCAAGATGCAAGTGACAAAAGAAAAAAATAGATAATTGGACTTCATCAAAATTTGAAACTTTTAGGTTTCAAAGGATACTATCAATTAAATGAAAATACAATACAAAGAATGGGAGAAGATATTTGTAAATCAATGTGTGTTTGTCAATGATTAGGGACTTGTATCTTAATATATAAAAACTCTTACCATTGGGCAATTAAAAAAAAAATCCTAGAGCCCAGATCTTGTTTTCTAATACCAACAAAAGGAATAGGTTTCCTTAGAGAAGTAAGTAGGACTAAATTCAAGAAATATACAAAATGAGCCTGGGCCATCTTAGACTACCATAAAGTAAGGGAGTGCTCACACACACACACACACACAGAGATGGGAATGTATCAAAGGGACACAGAAGCCAATCAAAGAATTCTCAATGACCAAAGCTGGAACAAATTGGGCAACAGGATAAATTAGTACTGAATTATATATCAGAGCACAAAATAAATATTCATAAGTCCACATGAATATAAATAAATAATGAGACAAATAATCGCATGCAGAAGAATTCCAAATAATGCCTATAGAGATTCTGCCCTCAAGAAGTGGCACGTAATTTCTTAGACCTCAGATGAAGGCTGTGCATAGTGAATTCCCTGGGAAGAGCACAGTCTGGAAAGGAAGTGTGTGGGGAACAGACTGGACACACACTGCCTCAGCCAGGTGAGTGAGACCTCCGTCAACAATAAAAGGATGCGTCGATAGTGTGTGATGAAAATGACATTATACTGGTGTAGCCTTTCTTCATAATACACATAACTCCAGTCTAATCGCAACAAAGGTAGGAAACCCTGACAGCACCTTCTGCAAAATACTTGCCCAGTACTTCTCAAAACTTTTAATGGAGGGCGGGGGGAATAGCTCAGCAGTAGAGCAGTTACTTAGCAAGCACATCCCTGGTACCAAACCAAACAAATTAAACAACAAAGACTCTCCTAAACACTGCCAAAGTCACCAAAAACAAAGAAGATCTGAGAAATTGTCAGAACAAGAGGAGTCCAGGGAGACATGATAAAGAAATGTGATGTGGTGTCCCGGAGGGAATCCTGGATCATAAAAAGGACATTAGGTAAAACCAAAGCTTAATAATGTTTGGGTCTTTGTTGTTGTTGTTGTTGTTGTTGTTGTTTTTGAAGTTCTGAGGACTGAACCCAGAGGCACTTTACCATTGAGCTACATCCCCAGTCCTATTTCTTTTTTATTTTGAGACAGGCTCTTTCTAAGTTGCTTCTGGCCTTGCTAAGTTATTGAGGCTGGCCTCAAATTGGGATTCTCCTGCCTCAGCCTCCTGAGCTGCTGGGATTACAGGGGTGAGTCACCATGCCCTGCTTAATAGAGTCTTAATAGAATATGGCCTTTAGTTAGCAACAATACATCAATATTGACCCATCAACGGTAACAAACAAACCATACTCATGTACAGTGTTAATATGGGGAAAGTTAAGGGAACACTTTGTATCATCTTTATATTTCTGTAAATCTAAAACTATACTGAAGAATAAATCTTACTTTTAAAAAGATA
The DNA here is from genome assembly GCA_020662805.1 of Glaucomys volans. Lineage (NCBI taxonomy): Eukaryota > Metazoa > Chordata > Mammalia > Rodentia > Sciuridae > Glaucomys > Glaucomys volans. The sequence continues at coordinate 225,055 of JAJEJO010049317.1, forward strand.
CAATAAGACTGGACAGGTCTTCCAAACAAAAACTAAATAAAGAAACTGTAGAACTAAATAATAAAATCAATAATTTAGGCTTAACAGACATAATTAGAATATTTCATCCATTGATGAGCAAATACACTTTCTTCACAGCAGCACACAGATTCTTCTCTAAAATACACCATATGTTATGCCACAAAGCAACTCTTAGCAATTACCAAAAAAATGGAAATTATACCCTGCATCCTATCAGATCATAATGGAATGAAATTAGAAATCAACAATAAAATAAAAAATAGAAGCTACTGTAACACCTGGAGACTAAACAATACACTATTGAATGATGAATGGAGAGCAGAAAAAAATCAAGGATGAAATAAAAAATAATTAGAGGTAAATGAGAATAGTGATCCAGTGCATCAAAATCTCTGGAACACTATGGAAGCAATACTAAGAGGAAAGTTTACTGCATTGAGTTCATTCATTAAAAGACTAAAAAGTCAACAAATAAATGACCTAATATTATATCTCAAAACCCTAGAAAAAGAACAGATCAACACAAAAAACTGTAGAAGACAGGAAATGATTAAAATCAGAGAGCTGAAATCAATGAAATTGAAACAAAAGAAGCAATTCAAAAAACTGACAAAAAGTTGATTCTTTAAAAAATAAGTAAAATTGATAATCCCCTAGTCACACTAACAAAGAGAAAACTCAAATTACTAAAACTCATGATGAAAAGAAATTTCACAATGGACATGACTGAAATACAGAAGATAGTTAGAAACTATTTTGAAAATTTATACTCCAATAAAATAGAAAATCCTGAAGACATCAACAGATCTCTAGAGATATATGATCTACCCAAACTGATGCAGGAGGACATACACAGTTTAAACAGATCAATTTCAAGCAATGAAATAAAAGACTCCATCAAAAGCCTACCAACCAAGAAAAGCCCAGGAACAGATGGATTCTCAGCCAAGTTCTATAAGACATTCAAAGAAGAATTACCACCAATACCCCTCAAAGTATTCCATGAAATAGTAAAGGAGGGAACCCTTCCAAACTCATTCTATGATGCTAGTATCACTCTGATACCAAAACCAGAGAAAGACACATCAAGGAAAGAAAACTTCAGACCAATATCTCTGATAAACACAGATGCAAAAATTCTTAATAAAATTCTGGCAAATTGCATATAAAAACATATTAAAAAGATAGTGCACCATGATCAAGTGGGGTTCATCCCAGGGATGCAAGGTTAGTTCAACATATAGAAATCAATAAACATAATTCATCACATCAATAGACTTAAAGATAAGAATCATTTGATCATCTCATAAGATGCAGAGAAAGTATTTGACAAAATACAGCATTTTGTCAAATTATATCCATTTGCTGGGCTGGGGATATAGCTCAGTTGGTAGAGTGCTTGCCTCATAAGCACAAGTTCAATCAATACCCAGCATCATATATATGTACATGTATATGTATATATGTACATGTATATGTATATATATATGTATGTGTACATACATATATGCAGCACTGCTTCATGTTCAAGACACTAGAAAAAATAGGGATAGTAGGAACATACCTCAATATTGTAAAAGCTATCTATACTAAACCCAAGACCAACATCATTCTAAATGGAAAAAAACTGAAAGCATTCCTTCTAAGAACTGGAACAAGACAGGGATGCCCTTCTTCACCACTTCTATTCAACATAATCCTTGAAACTCTAGCTAATGCAATTAGACAAATGAAAGAAATTAAAGGGATATGAATAGGAAAAGAAGAACTCAAACTATCACTATTTGCTGATGATATGATTCTATATTTACAGGACCCAGAAAATTCCACCAGAAAACTTCTAGAACTAATGAATTCAGCATAGTGGCAGGATATAAAATCAACACCTGTAAATCAAATGCATTTCTATATATGAGTGATGAATCCTCTGAAAGAGAAATTAGGAAAACTATCCATTCACAATAGCCTCAATAAAATAAAACACTTGGGAATCAATCAAATAAAAGAGGTGAAAAACCTCTACAATTAAAACTACAGAATATTAAAGAAAGAAACTGAAAAAGAATTTAGAAGATAGAAAGGCCTCCTATGCTCCTGGATAGGCAGAATTAATATTTTCAAAATGGCCATACTTCCAAAGGCACTATACAGATTCAATGCAATTCCAATTAAAATTTCAAGGACATTCATAGAACTAGAAAAAGCAATCATGAAATTCATTTGGAAAAATAATAGACCCAAAATAGCCAAAGCAATCCTTAGCAAGAAGAGTGAAGCAGGAGGTATCACAATACCAGACCTTAAACTATACTACAGGGCAATAGTAACAAAAATGGCATGGTATTGGCACCAAAACAGACACATAGATCAGTGGTGCAGAATAGAAGACACAGAGACAATACCACATAAATATAGTTATCTCATACTAGACAAAGGTGCCAAAAACATTCACTGGAGAAAAGGCAGCCTAAACAAATGGTGCTGGAAAAATAGGAAATCCACATGTAACAAAATGAAATTAAATCTCTATATCTCACCCTGCACAAAACTCAGCTCAAAGTGGATCAAAGACTTTCACCCTGGAACAGAGACCCTGTACCTAATAGATAAAAAAGTAGATCCAAATCTTTACCATGTCAGCCTAGGATCTGACTCCCTTAACAAGACTCCTAAAGTTCAAGAAGTAAAATCAAGAATCAACAAATGGGATGGATTCAAAGTAAAAAGCTATTTCTCAGCAAAGGAAACCATCAGTAACATGAAAAGAGATCCTACAGAATGGGAGAAAATCTTCACCACCAGTACCTCAGATAAGGCATTAATTTCCAGGGTATACAAAGAACTCAGAAAACTTAACACCAGAAAAATAAATAACCCAATCAATAAAGGGACTAAGTAACTGAGCAGACACTTCACAGAAGAAGAAATACAATTCATCAACAAATATGTGAAAAAATGTTCAACATCTCTAGCAATTAGAGAAGTGCAAATCAAAACTACTCTAAGATTTCATCTCACTCCAGTAAGGATGGCAGTTATCAAGAATACAAACAACAATAAGTGTTGGCAAGGACGTGGGGAAAAGGCACACTCCTACATTGCTAGTGCAGTTGCAAATTGATGCAACCGCTATGGAAAGCAGTGTGGAGATTCCTCAGAAAACCTGGAATGGAACCACCATTTGACTCAGCCAACTCACTCCTTGATTTATACCCAAGGGACTGAAAATCAGCATACAACAGTGATGCAGCCACATCAATGTTTATAGCAGTTCAATTCACAATAGCTAAACTATGGAACCAACCTAGGGGTCCTTCAAGATATGAATGGATAAAGAAAATGCTGTATATATACACAATGGAATATTACTAAGTCATAAAGAAGTATGAAATAATGGCATTTGCCAGTAAATGGATAGAGCTGGAGAATATCATGCTAAGTGAAATAAGCCAAATCCAAAAAAAATCAAAGGCCAAATGTTTTCTCTGATTTGCAGATGCTAACTCACAATAAAGGCAGGGGAGCTAGGGAAGAACAGAGTTATTATAGATTAGGTAGAGGGGAGTGAAGTGATGGAAGCAGGTATGGGGGTATGAAGGATAGTAGAATGAAATGGACATTATTACCCTATGTACATATACGACTACACCACAGGTGGGATTCTACATTATGTACAACCAGAAAAATGAGAAATTATACTCCATTTATGTGTGATACATCATAATGCATTCTGTCACGTATAATTAATTAAAACAAATTTTAAAAAACAAAAAAGATACAATAGGGTTGGAGGTGCAGCTCAGTGTTAGAGTGCTCGCTTGGCATGTGTGAGGCACTGGGTCAATCCTTAGCACCACATAAAAATAAATAAATAAAATAAAGGTATTCAAAAAAAGATACAATGAAGTTTTTAAAACAAAGAATCCAATTTTAAAATGGGTGAAGATTTGAGTAGACATATCTCCCATGGAGATACACAAATGGGTGGCCAATAAACACATGAAAAGATATTCCATACCATCAGTCAACTGGAAAAGCAAACCAAATCCACACTGAGATACCACTATCGAGATGACTGTAATAGAAAGAGATAAACATTAACAAATGTTGGAGAGGATGTGAAGACATTGGAACCTTTGCATATTGCTACTGGGAATGAAAATGGTGTAGCATATTTGGAAAAAAAAATGCTATTTCCTAAAAAGCTAACAGAGTTTTCATGTGGCCCAGCAATTTCATGTCTCAGTATATACCCAACAGAATCAATAAATTGTATATTCCCACATGATTATTTCAATAGATGCAGAAAAAGCATTTGATAAAATACAGTACCCCTTCATGCTCAAAACACTAGAAAAAATAGGGATAGAAGGAACATACCTCAACATTGTAAAGGTTATCTATGCTAAGTCCACTGCCAACATCATTCTAAATGGAGAAAAACTGAAAGCATTCCCTCTAAAAACTGGAACAAGGCAGGGAAGCCCTCTTTCACCACTTCTATTCAACATCAGCCTTGAAACTCTAGCCAGAGCAATTAGACAGATTAAAGAAATTAAAGGGATACAAATAGGAAAAGAAGAACTCAAACTCTCACTATTTGCAAATGATATGATTCTATATTTAGAAGAGTCAAAAAATTCCACCAGAAAACTTCTAGAACTCATAAATGAATTCAGTAACGTAGCAGGATATAAAATCAACATTCATAAATCTAATGCATTCTTATTAATAAGTGATGAATCCTCTGAAAGAGAAATTAGGAAAACTACCCCATTCACAATAGCCTCAAAAAAGATAAAATACCTGGGAATCAATCTAACAAAAGAGGTGAAAGGCCTCTACAATGAGAACTAAAGAACACTAAAGAAAGAAGTTAAAGAGAATCTGAGAAGATGGAAAGATCTCCCATGTTCTTGGATAGGCAGAATTAATATTGTCAAAATGGCCATACTTCCAAAAGCACTATACAAATTCAATTCAATTCCAATTAAAATCCCTGTGACATTCCTCATAGAAATAGAGAAATTAATCTAGTTTGAAATTAATTAATGAAATTAATTTGGAAGAATGAGAGACCCGGAATAGCTAAAGCAATCCTTAGCAAGAAAAGTGAAGCAGGTGGTATCACAGTACCAGACCTTCAACTATACTACAGAGCAATAGTAACAAAAACAGCATGGTATTGGCATCAAAGTAGACAGGTAGATCAATGGTACAGAATAGAGGACACAGAGACAAACCCACATAAATACAATTATCTCATATTACACAAAGGTGCCAAAAATATACAATGGAGAAAAGATAGCCTCTTCAACAAATGGTGCTGGGAAAACTGGAAATGATATGCAGCAAAATGAAACTAAACCCCCATCTCTCACTCTGCACAAAACTCAACTCAAAATGGATCAAGGACCTAGGAATTAGTCCAGAGATCCTGCACCTAATAGAAGAAAAAGTAGGTCCAAATCTTCATCATATCAGCTTAGGACCAGATTTCCTTAACATGACTCCCAAAGCACAAGAAATAAAAGCAGGAATCAACAACTGGGATAGATTCAAACTAAAAAGTTTTTTCTCAGCAAAGGAAACACTCAACAATGTGAAGAGAGAGCCTACAGAGTGGGAGAAAATCTTTGCCACACACACTTCAGATAGAGACTAATATCCAAAATCTATAAAGAGCTCAAAAAACTTTACATCAAGAATAAAAATAACCCAATCAATAGGTAGGCTAAGGAAATGAGCAGACACTTCACAGAAGAGGATCTACAAGCAATCAACAGATAAATGAAAAAATGTTCAACATCTCTAGTAATAAGAGAAATGCAGATCAAAACTACCCTAAGATTTCATCTCACCCCAATTAGAATGTCTATTATCAAGAATACAGGCAACAATAGGTGTTGGCGAGGATGTGGAGAAAAAGGTACACTCATACATTTCTGGTGGGGTTGCAAATTGGTGCAACCACTCTGGAAAGCAGTATGGAGACTCCTTAGAAAACTTAGAATGGAACCACCATTTGACCCAGCTATCCCACTCCTTGGCCTATACCCAAAGGACTTAAAATCCGCATACTACAGTGATGCAGCTGCATCAATGTTTATAGCAGCTCAATTCACAATAGCTAGATTATGGAACCAAACTAGATGCCCTTGAATAGATGAATGGATAAAGAAACTGTGGTATATATGCGCAATGGAATATTATTCAGCCATAAAGAATAATAAAATTATGTCATTTTCAGGTAAATGGATGGAGCTGGAGAAAATCATACAAAGTGAAATAGGCCAATTCCAAAAAACCAAAGGCTGAATGATTTCTCTGATAAGTGGCTGATGATACATAACGGGGGCAGGGGGAGGTTAGGGAAAAATGGAAGAAGGATGGATTGTGTCGACTGAAATGAGGGGGGTGGGGGGGAAGGAAAGATAATAGAATGAAACAAATATTATTACCTTATGTACATGTATGAATATACAAATGGTAAGATTCTACTTTGTGTACAACCAGGAAAACGATAACTGTAATCCATTTGTGTACAATGAATCAAAATTTAAAGTGGTTGAGGAAGTTTCCTAAGGTTATACAGTTATGAAGCGACTGAACTGGAAGCAATTGCTTGGCTCTGAAAGGCCCTTCTCTTTTGCTTTGTAGCCTCAATTTACTTTTAGTGAATGAAGGGATATTTTAGTCAACAGAGAAGAGGGATTACCACTGAACTGCCTGATAGGAGAGAAGGAAGTTGACTTCCTCTGTCCCTTGGTGTGATGTTTTTAGTAATATAGTGGTTTATGAAATGTAAACTGTCCATGGATGATCATTCCTATTAAAAGGGTATTTTGGGTAAAAAAAAAATGTACATTCAAATGAAAAATTTGTCCATGAATATTCATAGCAATATCATTGATAAGAATCCCAAAGTAGAAGGGCTGGGGATATAGCTCAGGTGGTAGAGTGCTTGCTTTGAATGCACTAAGGCCCTGGGTTCAATACCCAGCAAAACCAAAAAAAAAATCCCAAAGTAGAAACAATCCAAATATCCATCAACTGATGAATGAATAAATAAAAGCTGGTTTAGCCATAACATGAAACATTACTCAGTTATAAAAGGAATGAAGGGGCTGGGGATATAGCTCAGTTTGTAGAGTGCTTGCCTCGAAAGCTCAAGACTCTGGGTTCAAGGCCCCAGCACCACAAAAATAAATAAATAAATAAGGAATGAAGTATTGACCCATGCTAACAGTTGGACAAACCTTGGAAACTTCATGCTAAGTGAAAGAAACCAGGTACAAGAGGTTATATACTGCATTGATTCTGTTGACATGAAATGTCCAAAATAGGCAAATCCTTACATATAGAAAGTAGACCAGTGGTTTCAGATCCTAGGGATAAGGGGGGATGAGAATTAACTGATAATGAGTACGGGGTTTCTTTCTGGGGTAGCAAAAATTTTCTGAAATTAAATAGTGGCACAACTTTATGAATATACTAACACCCCACTGAGCTGCACACTTAAAAATTAATAAGATCCAAACCATGCGATGCCTTCACTTTGTTTTCTTCCAAAGGAAGAAGACATGTGTGACATCACACATCAGCCACTTATAGAGAAACCAAGGGGACCAACAAGCTGCCACCATCTTGATCAGCAGTTATGGGGTTCCTGGTTTAGACAGGGCTGATGCAAGCCTTGTCTCAGCAGAAGAAAATGCAGGAAAAGGCCAAGAACATCCTCTCCTTTATGCTACATGTAAGCCTGGGAAGAACAAAGGTCATTTCCACTGAGATAAAACAGTGAATGGCAGCTTGACTTCAACCACTGGCTTAGAAAACTACAGGTTCGTTCCTTGCTCACGTCAGGATGGCTGTTAATACAGCTGAAACCTTGGACCTCGTCCATGCTCACCATTTCTAAAGACATGCGTGGCTCCTTGGTTCCATGGTGAGTGCAACAGAATATCAGAAGCCAAGTTTGAGCAACAAAGACCTACAGAAGATGCTTTTTATTTTTGTCAAGGAGAAGAACCAATGTTTCTGAGCACCTTTTCTCTTAATTGGAGAGAGGAGGATCCCTGATTTCCTGGTCCTGAGGAAAGCAATATGATTAGAGAAAAGGAGCAGAACACATAAACACTGTGAGGAAGCAAGGAAGAAGATCCACGTGGTGCCTACAGTGCAGTAAGGGGCCAAAACATGATTGCCCTGCTTCTGCAGGTGCTGGAGGACAGAGAGCCCGCCCAAGGCAACAGTGGGAGGTCCGGGTGGGTAAGACTTGGGTTGAGGAGGGGGCAGTGGTGGTAAGGTGGAAACTCCTGACGTAGCTCTGACTGTATCCGACTATGAGAAGAGGAGCCAGTCATCCCTGACCTGTAGAATGAGGTCACTGCTTGTGAAATGGGCTAGGCTGTGTGAGCATACAGACTGTCAAGTACTTTCTCAGAACAAAAAGGGGAAGAGACAAGTGCCCAGAAGTCTGTGAGGGAAACAGGTCAGAGGGGTCTGATTCTAAAGCCCATGCCAGGTATAACATTCCTCCCGACCTTGGTATAACCACCTCAGAGTTTCTTCCCACCTGGCTTCTTTGAAGGGGCAGGGTATGAAATAGAAACTCAGGAAAGGCCTTTTTATTCCTCATTTCATTAACAAATGCCAGACAGGAACCAGAACCTCGTTATGTCCAGAACCCTGAATGAAAACTCTTCCCATGTTATAGTGTAGAAAATTTCCCACTGAGTAGAAATATAAATGGCAACACATGTAATAAAGTGGACGTAGAGAACACCTGAAACTTAGGGCTGTTCAGTGTCCTTTCCTCCTTCAACTGCTTAGAGCCTCCTGAGCCTCCTGTGGGACATCACCACTTCCTCATCTCGGGGCTATGTGGGCCACAGGTAGCCATCTCCAGCCCACGAAATCCAAGAATGGGGTGGCCAACAAAAGCACAGTGATGAATCCACATGATCCAAGTTACACCAATAAGGATCACAGGACTTTTGCCAAATGTAAGTAGAGAATTTGGAGCTACTAGGAACTACTTAACCTGAGTGGAGAAAGTCCACCTGCACTGAGAAGAAATGAAGTCAACTACAAAGGAAAGTAGAGCCGAGAGAAAGAGAAAGCCTGACCCTCCATCATTAGACCCTCCATCCAGCTGTACCTGGAGTCAGTTACCTATAGATGTTTCAGATATACAAGCCTATCAATTATCTTTTTATTCAAGTCAGATTAGTTTATTTTCTATCTCTGAGAATTATAAGAGCTTATTAATACAGGGAATAAATTGGATCATGACTGTGCTAAAATTTCTGACAGATGACTTGGTACAGATATCTCTGCATACAAAAAGGACCCTGTTGAAAACTGACCAATTAGAGAAGGCACATGAAATCTAAAGAAATGACAAAGAGGTTAACCTTTAGAATTAAAAAAGAAGTGTTTAAATTAGTTGCCTTTCCAAATTATCAAATGACCAGGACTCCTATAGTATTGATAATAAATAAAAGGTTGATCAATTTTTGAATTAACATCAACAATTTTTTTTAATTTAAAAACCAATTTTTAAATTTAAATTGGCATTTAAAACCAATTATTATGTGCCATTACTAGCTGAATTTCTTTTATATTCCTAATCTTATTTTACCAATCTCACTTTACTAGGGCAACTATAACTATAACTATTTCCATTTTACAGATGAAGAATTGGGCCTGGGGTAGTCTCAACCTCTAACAGAAGGTTTTGCCAGATGCTCTCTGTATCTAAATCTGAGCAGCTGAAGATGATTGCATACACCCCCCAAACCGCTGAGGGGCATTATTTTAAATTCATGATCACAATCTCCAGAGGCCTCCAGTACGCATGGGAAATCCTATTTCATTTCCCTTGTTTACTTACTCTCAGTTTCCTCTACAGCTGTCTCACACTTTCTCCCCTCTTCTTAAATTTCCAACCTTTGGCCTTTCTCACTCTCACTGATGAACTTGCTTTTTATTTCACTGAGAAAACAGCTGCAATCAGAAAATAACTTTGCGACATCTCTCCAACAAATCCACCAACTTACCTTTCTCTGTGTGCACGTACTCTGCCTTCCTGTCCATTACAAGGTCAACCTACTTCGCCAGTAGGAGAGAATACATAACAATTATGGAAGTTTTGAGAAGAGATTTAGGTAATGATAGAGAATTTAGAGATTAATTGGTGGAAAGTACATATAAAAGTAATAAAGTAATTCCAGGGCCAAATTCTCCATTCATGTGTCAGATCCCAATCACTCTTGCATTCAGCGAATATTTGCACAGCGAAGGAAGAGTGATCAGAGCTTACCAACAGGTTCATCCATGGATTTAGTTTACATGGTGATAAAGTAAACCCTGAATGTTCATCCAACCAAAATTTTGGGGTTAAGTATCATCTATTAGCTGCCACACAGAGAAGATGAGAATTTAGTTTTTATTCTTCCCCATATTTTCTCTGACAAAAATAAACACTTTAAAAAGTGATCATTTCTACTATCATTCCTGTCTCACCATTTATGGGACAGTCACACCAGAGAATTTTTGAGCATTTTCTTTCATGAGGAAAGCTTCAGGGGTACTTCTGAAAACAAACAAAAGAGTCCTTAATGCTCCTCCTTCCCTCATACCACTGGGATCTAAAGTGTTCCCTCCCCTGGTACTGAGACATGGCTCTCTCTCCATCACCACAAAACGCAGTCCAGTAGCTATCACTTCACCTTTTCCCAATCATATTCTACTTGAACCCAAACATTTATTATGAAAAATTCAGGTGCAAAATAGATAAAGGCATTTTTAGACAAAATTTACAGATCCCATTCCTGTGGTCCAAGTAGGTTCCTATAGGCGGACTTTGGCAAGCCGTGTACTCAACTATATGGTTGTTATGGTTTAGATAATAGGAGTCCCCCAAAAGCTCATGGGTGAGACAATGCAAGAAAGTTTAGAGGTGAAATGATTGAGTCACAAGAGCCTTAACCTAACTAATGCATTAATCCACTGAAGTGGATTAACTAGGCAGTAACTATAGGCAATTAGGACGTGACTGGAAGAAGTAGGTCACTGGAGGCATGCCTTTAGAGTTTATAGTCTGTCTCTGGCTGACAGAATGCTCTCCCTCTCGCTCTCTCTCTCTCTCTCTCTCCTTCCATATTACCATGTTTTGAGCGGCTTTCTTCCTCCACAGCATTCCACCATGAGCTTCTGTCTCACCTTGGGCCCAAAGCAATGGAGTAGGCCATCTCTGGACTGAGACTTCTGAAACTGTGAGCCCCAAACAAGCTCTTTTTCCTCTATGTTGTTATTGTCACATCGTTTGATCACAGTGATGAAAAAGTTGACTAAAACAGCAGTTATTACTTTATGGTCTAGAACCATATCAGTTCAAAAAGCAAATCCCAATGCCTGAATTAGAATTAAGTTTGAATCCTCTATGTCCCATTTGGCTAGCTGCCTCTTGGAGAGTGTACCAACCCAGCTGGCACAGTTGCTGAAAATGGAAAGAAAGAAACATCACACCCAAGAGTAGTGAGGATAGAATCCCAATGAGTCTACAAAATCTCCCAATCCTGATCATCACACAGGAAGAGATTGAGAAGTGATTCTTTTCTGAAGACAACTGCATTCTGTGACCAAACTGCCTTAGAAAGGTGTTTAAACCAGAAGGAACTGAAGGAGGTAGAACTGGAAATCTTTTTAAGCAGTTTTTTTAAGGAGGCTCTTCCTATACTCAATAATCCCAGAAGCCTAGGGTAGGAAACATGGGCAATCCAACGAATTTTTAAAAAATTAGCCGATTGTTGAAGGACTTTCAGTACTATTATCAGACTATAAAATGTCAAGAAGACCAAACAAATGACACAGGTAAGTTTCCAGGGCTGCAATTTTGGACAGTAAATGACCTTCTCCTCTGCTCTGGAAGAAGGCACCAGCTATACCTTCCACAGCTGCTCAACATCACAAAAAGAGTGTCTGGACAGAGGGAGACACGGCCTTTTCTTGCAGGATGTGCAGACTGTAAGAAACCCATATCTCTTAGCAGATGGCTGGACACAAAGTTAACACCAGAAGCAGTGACAAAAATATACACATATTCCTATGCATACAGATATACATAAGCACACACGTATCAACTAATTAGAATATTAAACAAAAGAAACAAATGGGTTAAAATCAAGAGTAGTATGCCAAAATAAGAAATAAGTGTACATAAATGAGCCTATGACTCTGATACCCTGAGAACACAATAGCATTTATCTTTTTTCAGTCAAAAGTCTATTTACTGAATCTTACCATGAGAACACAACAGATAAACCCAAACAACTGATGACTTCAAAATGTCATTTTAATCTAAGACTGAGGATCTAGAAGAAAATGAAGAGTCATGACAAATGTACAATGTGATCCTGGATGATCTGTCCCAGCAAAGAAAAAAAATTACTACAAAAGATATTTTGGAGACAATTGATAAAATTGGGGTAAGGACTGCAAATTAAGTAATAATATTGTTTCCATGTTAAATTTCCCAAGTTTTATTACTGTACTCTTATAATTTGAGGAATATCTTTGTAGGAAGTATACAGTGAAAGATTGAAGGGAAAGGAGGCATGATAAAAGCAATCACTCTGAAACAGTTCAGGAAAAAGTGCATCTCCATTGAGAAAGAATAAAGCAAATGTTGGAAAATGTTAACAATTAGTAAATCTTAGTAAAGATAAAAACAACAATAGTTGCTGATAAACTCAAGAATTATTTGAGATATTATTTCTGTGAAGAAAAATTCAAAAGTCTACTAAGAGACTAAATGAACTATGAATAACTAAAGGAATGTATTACAAAAAGAAATAAATTTAATGCATCAATAAATTTAATGTGGGTTGGGGTTAGAGCTCAATGGTAGAGCACTTACCTGGCATGTGTGAGGGTTCTATCTTCAGTACCACATATAAATAAATAAATAAAATAAAAGCATTGTATCCATCTACAACTAAAAATATTTTTAAATAAATTTAATGTGATCTCAGTTAAGATATAAACAGCGAAATATTAGGAAATCACAATTAAAATATGCTAGATATTAAAATGTATTAAAAAGTCACAGTTGAATAGTGCTGTATGATACAGAAGATTGCTCAGGTGACTAATTTTGAAGACAGAAATACATCCAAATACACATGTAAATTTTTGACCCAGCAATTTTAATTGTAAGATTTTGTCAGCTAGGCAATATTTCCATGTATGAAAAAAATCACAGTGTAAAAGATCATTCATTATAGCATATTATTAATAGCAAAATATTGGAAATAGCCTCGCTCTTCATTATTGGAGAACAAATTAAATTAAGTTTTGGAATGAGAGAGACATCATTACCTTATGTACATGTATGATTAACAATGATGATATGAATGTACATCATGCACAATCATAGAAATGAAAATTTGTATCCCATATGTGTACAATGAATCAAAATGAAATCTGTAAAAATAAAAAAAAAGATAAAAAAAGATTTTAAAAAAGTCAACTGTAGTGTAATGTGTATTAAGTACCTGTACAAAAAAAAATGTGGATGCCAAGGTACAAATACTAATTCAGAAACGGTAATTGTAATAGATACTATTTTATATAAAGTAGTAACTGAGGCAAAAAAAATTAATTAATTAATTAAGTTTGATCCTTCCACGCAATGGAATTCTATGCATCAATAAAGAAAAATGAGAATATTCTCTATGTTCTAATGTCAAATTATCTAGATGCAGAGTAGTATATTTAAAATACCACTACATTTTTTAAAGGAAGGGAATGAAGAATTTATGTGTATCTATACCTCTGGAAGGACATGTTGTGATTGACAGGAAACAAAGACTGGCAATGGGGTTTCATTACTATAAGTATTATAGTACTTTATAATATTTTATAAGTAAAATATTACTTATAGCCGGGTGTGGTGGCGCACGCCTGTAATCCAAGCGACTTGGGAGGCTGAGTCAGAAGGATCGCGAGTTCAAAGCCAGCCTCAGCAACTTAGCATGGCCCTAAGCAACTCAGTGAGACCCTGTCTCTAAATAAAATACAAAATAGGGCTGGGGGTGTGGCTCAGTGGCCAAGTGTCCCTGAGTTCAATCCCTGGTTCCAAAAAAAAAAATATTACTTATACTATTAATAAAGTTCACATCTGAGAACACAACTCAAGCTTGGCCAACAGTGGATTTTCTGATACTAAATTTTCTGATACTAAAGGGACAAGCAGTCTCATCCTCCTATATTGGGGCCCCTCAAGCCTTCCCATGTTGGGGATGTCCTTGTACATTTCTCAGCATGGAGTTAGCAATAGTCTTGTTAGCTGTAGTCATCTTGACTCCCAGAAGGAAGGAGAGGACTGAGCTCCACGCCTCAATCTTTCTCTCAAACTCATCAATCATATAACTCACTCCATTCTGAAGGGAGGAGAAAGGGATGAGGTCAGAGGCTAGGAGTTGGGAAGAGAAACCCTCTTCAGATAAACTTTGTGGGAGAGCGAGATACAAGTCTCCTCAACCCCAGGTTCCCTTTATGTTTTGACATTTTGAATGATAGGGCCTTATTTCCTATTCAAATACAGTAGTCCCCCATTTATCCATGGAAGATACTTCCTAAGATCCATTGTGGATGTCCCAGGCTGTGGATAGCCCTGAACCCTGTGCTTTCTTCCCATGCACAGGCTATTTAAATGACTAATGTGCAGGTAGCATATACAGTGTGAATAGTTGGTCAAAGGGATACTGGTGGGATGGAGTGGGATCATACAAGATTTCATCAGAATGGCAGAGACTTTAAACTTTATGAATTATTCATTTCTGGAATTTTCCACATAACACTTTCAAACCACAGCTGACGGTGGGTAACTAAGACCTTGCAAAGCAAAACTACAGTTAATTAGAACTGCTGTGTAAATTAAAACACCTGTTTATGATGCTTTGCAGATAATTGAGAACTGTAAGGAAAGGATAAAGGAGACAAGAGTGAATTCATGTTTATTTGCTTCATGCCAGTGAAAGGAATGGAATTTTACCCAATTTTGTGTGTAGTTAGAAAATTTTTCCAAGGTAACCTCCCCAAGAAGTATGACTTCTCCAGCCATGTATTTGGTCTTTTTGCATGAAAGGTATTGTCTGCCCATCAGGAGGCCATAGAGGATGTTTAGGAGGTAGCTACAGGCATGGTCTCAGAATAATCCAGGATAGGGAAAGGGATGCCATATGAACAGCAAAACCCCCTCCCAGAACCCAGGGTGGGCAAATAGCCTCAATATGTTCTGGGAGAAGAGCTCATGCTAACCAATGCTTACAATGTGAAAGAATGCCTTTTCCAGGCTCCAACAGGTTCTCTCTTTCTGTGCTAAGGTTGATCATATAGTTGTGTTGCTCATACACGAGGAGCAAAATGGACTTGTGTGGGTTCCCATTTTGTACCTCTTGAGTTTGACCTCTGATTTCCTCTTGGACACTGACCAAATGGAGAAACCAAGATACAGCTCAGTAGCTCTTACCTTGACTCTGCTATTCAGGATCAGAGAAGTCTATATTTTAAAACTACTCCTATATAGTAAATACACACAGACACACACACACAAACACACACACACTCTCACACACCATACTATTTGGAGTTCATTGGGGTTTTTTCTTTGTTTGTTTGTTTTTATAATTTTCATACCTTTTTCTACTCATGTTCCCATATTTCTAATAGACTCTGAAGTGTCAAACCAGATATATTTTTAAAACAGGTACTATAAATAGGTCATGAGAGGCAGCCAAGAAAAATGTCACCAACTCACAGTGGCACTGAAAGAAATATTTCAAAGAATAATTGATTCAAAGTGCTTCCTTGCTGGGCATGCAAAGTCTGAGGCAATGGTGAAAGAAATTTAATGTGCCAAATTTAAAAAGGGCAGTTAGGACAACCATCCCACCTTGCTGGACCTTTGTCCCCAACTTCTTCCTGTGGAGAAATCAGCTTCTCCCTGGCTTGCTGTTTTTGGAGGAGTGTTGTATAATTTTACTTCTGAATTTTTCAGGTCAAATAAAGGATACAAGAGAATAGATTATGTATCAACGAAGGGAAAAGAAACACTGTGGTAAAAAGAAAGAGAAAAATGTAAAAGAAATAGCAAGTAATATTAAAAATAAAACCTACCAACAAACAAAACCCAACTCTTCTCCCACACACTGCAGCTTAGAGGTGGCTTCAAGAGAACATCTGCCAGAAGATCCCCTACCTGGGCAGGTCAGGTTCCTCCCAAGACCTTGATCTTCTAGGCAGGGAGGCCTTCCATGCTTAGTTGAAATTTTGGCTGGTCTCTGGGCCAAAGGAGTTTTGTGATGAGGATTTTCCTAATCTATGTGAAACTGGTGAAAGAGGGAACAACTCAATGTCTTATGAAGTTGAAATTCAATTAACTCTCTTCTATTCTGATGGTGTCATTCCTAAATTTGTAGTGTTACAATATTTTTAAATTTTATGGTCATAGTAGATGCAAGTTGCTTTTGCTTTTTCACCCGCCTCTACTAGTTGCTTTCAAATGTGCCTTAGCAAAGTTAAATGGTTGGGAATTACCTCTTCCCCTCCAATTTCATAAATATATATCTTATTAACCAATGAAATACAATAACTTGGGAAACACTGGTCTAAAATGTATCTAAAATGTCAAAGAAGTATCACAGGAAGTTAAATCCAATGTGATAAAATGTGTTCAAAATAGCTATCATCTGCTGTGTGCCCTTCCTGCTCCACCACCAACCATATCCACTGTGCAGGCCACTCCCAATCTACCACAGCAGTGGCAGCCGCTGCTATAGCCTTCTTGACATGGTAAACTCTATCTCAGGACACCAGACAGGGCCTGGAGGCAGCTACCGCCTGCAGCTTTACCCCCCATAGCACTGCATCTCCAACCACGCTGCCCAACACCACTGCCCAGCCTGAATTCGCTGCCATATCTCTGAAAGCAGTTGCCTCCATCTTGGGTTATCTCCACTGCTGCCATCACCATCTTTAGTTGGGGAAGCTTCCATATTGGGACACAACCCAGGGCCTGGAGGCCCAATATCAAGGTACCTTCAGGTTTTTCACTGCCACCACCACCACCAAGTTGGGTCATGGCCACTTCCACCTAGGGACAACAGCCAGGGCCTGAAAGACCATCACCAAGGGCCCTGAAGGATTGGTTCCACCTGAGGTCACCCTGCTAGGTGTGCTAATAGTCACCACCTTGCTGCAGAGGCAGGAGAGAGCCTTGCTCTGGGTCAGTAGACTGGAAGAGGGTGTGAGGGCATCTTGCTCTCAGCTTGCCCAGCCAATCAACCTGGCACCCACCAGGTTCCCAGGGCCAACTCAGGTGGCACCTGCTGGGACCTGCCACCAGCCTGGTCCCCAACTCCCTCCTTAATCCAGCATCCACCAATCACCTGGTCCCACCAATTTGCCAATCAACAGGGCCCTCTGGCTCCCCAATCCCCAGACTCCCATCCACCCCTTAACCACCAACCCAGCCCTGCACTTGCAGCTATGTGGGCAGCCCACAGCTCTTAATGCCCGGTCCTGATCTGCCTAATACAGAACAGCTCTCCACAATAGGCCCACAGGTTCCAGCACTCAGCCCTCAGAACCTCTGGAGAGAGAATTCCTGATAGAGAAGTCAAAAGGGTGGGGAGCAGGAGAGATACAGTTTAGAGACTAAATTAGAGACCAGGAATTGTGGGGTCCACAGGTGTTGTAAGGGACTAAGACCAGGCTCCTGCACTAAGTGGACCCCAGAGGAGATTCCTGGAATGCAGTCTTCCAATGGGAACCAGCAATCGCTATACCCTGCCTCCAGGAGTTCTGCCTCCAAGAATAACTCCTCTACCCTAGTATCCTTACTGTCCTGAGGGTGGAGATACCAGCAAACTTCAGACAACCCCACCTATCAGAGGAGAAGCGAAGCAGAGAAGATATTGAACCCCAACAGAAACAATTGTTCAATTTTCCTTCAAGATATTTTTTTCTTTCTTTTCCCACTCTCACCTCCCCAACATTTTTGAAGCCAAGTACTTGTCATGCATCAGACTACTGAGAACTGAAATGTCTATATAGTATATTACAGTTTTGTTGTATGTTCTTTTATTTTTACATATTTTTCTTTTTCTTTTTCTTTATTTATTTTTACTCTTTCTATATATTTTCCTCTCACTGTGTGTTTCCTCAGAGTCTCTTTCTCTCTTTCCTCCTGCTAGCAGCCAACTTCGTTTGATTCCTCCTTCACTCTTCCTATGATCTAATATCTCTATATTCTCACCTTCTAACTCATAAACATCATATCCCACCCCTTCCCAGTTCTCTCTTTGTCCACTATTAGAAACTATAGATCCTTTTGCAAATCTACTATGCATATTGTAGCTAATAATCAAACACATGGACTGGGGATGTAGCTCAATTGGTAGACTGCATGCCCCAGCACCACAAAAAATAAACAAAAACATCATTTCTGTTTATTGCAACTTTTTTTTTTTTTTTTTTTTGAAACTGGGGCTTGAACTCAGGGACACTCGGTCACTGAGCCACATCCCAGCCCTATTTTGTATTTTATTTAGAACAGGGTCTCACTGAGTTGCTTAGGGCTTTGCTAAGTTGCTGAGGCTGGCTTTGAACTCGCAATCCTCCTGCCTTAGCCTCCCGAATCGCTGAGATTACAGGCGTGCACCACTGCGCCCAGCTGCAACAGAACTGTAATCATCTAACTAGGAGATATTTTATTTAATTCTGCATATTGCTTGCACTGGGAGCTGTTAATATTGATCTCCCCCTTAAAGACAAGATATTGGAAACCTGCAGGGACACTGTAAGTCTATAGGATAGAAACTGTAATACCTCAGATCTGCACTGCTAGAGTGGAGGACACATGAACAACATGAAAAAAACAAAGGAAGAAAGTGCCCCAAACAAACCAAGATACTACAGAAATAGAATCCATTGACAGCACAGTAGAAGAAATGTCAGAGAAAGAGTTCAGAATATACATAGCTAAAATGATCTGCAAAGTAAAGGATGACATAAGAGAGCAAATACAGGCAACAAAAATCACTTCAATAAAGAGATAAGAGAGCAAATACAGGCAGCAAAAGATTACTCTAAGAAAGGGATAGAGATTCTGAAAAAAAAAATCTGTAAAATGAAGGAAACAACAAACCAAATTAAAAATTCAATAGAAAGCATCACCAACAGATGAGACCAATTGGAAGACAGGCCCTCAGACAATGAAGACAAAATATATAATCTTGAAAATAAAGTTGACCACACAGTGAGGATGGTGAGAAACCATGAACAGAACCTCCAAGAATTATGGGATAACATGAAAAGACCAAGTTTAAACTTTATTGAACTAGAGGAAGGCACAGAGGTATAAACCAAAGGAATGCACAATCTTTTCAATGAAATAACATTAGTAGAAAATTTCCCAAACCTGAAGAATGAATTGGAAAATCAAATATAAGAAGCTTACAGGACATCAAATGTACAAAATTACAACAGATCCACACCAAGACACATTATAATGAATGCCTAACATACAAAATAAGGATAGAATTTTAAAGGTCACAAGAGAAAAGTTTCAGATTACATAGAGGGGGAAACCAATTTGGATCTCAGCAGATTTCTCAACCAGACTCTCAAAGCTAGGAGGTCCTGGAACAACATATACCAAGTTCTGAAAGAAAATGGATGCCAATTAAGAATCTAATATCCAGCAAAACCTTCAGATTTGATGATGAAATAAAAACCTTCCATGAAAAACAAAAGTTAAAAGAATTTACAACTAGAAAGTCTATACTACAGAACATTCTCAACAAACTATTCCATGAGGAAGAAATGAAAAACAGCAATGAAAATCAGCAAAGAGAGGAACTACACTAACAGAAAAGTCAATCAAAGGAGAAACCAAGTCAAGTTAAAAACCAAAAATAAGGCTGGGATTGTGGTTAAATGGTAGAGCACTAGTCTAGCACATGCAAGGCACTGGGTTCAATCCCTGGCACCACAAAAAATCAGTAAACAAACAAAATAAAGGTGTTTAAAATATAAACCAAAGATAAACCAAAATGATTGGGAATACATAATAACCCTGAATGCTAACGTCAAAAAACATAGACTGGCAGATTGGATCAAAAAAAGACCCAACAATATGCTGTCTTCAAAAAGACTCATCTCATAGGAAAAGATACCCACAGACTGAAAGTGAAAGGATGGGAAAAAACATATCACATATACAGACTCAGTAAAAAAGCAGGGATTTCCATCCTCCTATCAGATGAAGTGAACTTTAAGCCAAAGTTAGAAGGGATAAAGAAGGACATTTCATACTGCTCCAGTATATGGTGCTGAGAATCAAACCCCCTAAAAAAACTCTTAGAGGGCTGAGGTTGTGGCTCAGTGGTAGAGCATTTGCCCGGCAGGCATGAGGCACTGGGTTTGATTCTCAGCACCACATATAAGTAAATTAATTAAATAAAGGTCCATCTACAATTAAAAATAAATATTAAAAAAGGAAACTACTCCTCTAAAAAGAAAGAAGTCCTATAGGTAAATGAGAACACTGATACAACATATCAAAATCTCTCAGTGACTATGAAGGCAGTGCTAAGAGGAAAGTTTATTGCTTTGATTTCATTTATTAAAGGAATAAAATGTCAACAAATAAATGACCTAATATTAAATCTCAAAGCCCTAGAAAAAGAACAAATCAACACCAAAAGCAGTAGAAGACAAAAAAATAATTAAAATCAGAGCTGAAATCAATGAAATTGAAACAAAAGAAACAATTCAAAAAATTGACAAAATGAAAAGCTGGTTCTTTGAAAGAATAAGCAAAATAGACAAACCCTTAGCCACCCTAACAAAAAGAAGTATAGAGAAAACTCAATTAACTAAAATTCATGATGAAAAAGGAAATATCACAATGAACATGATTGAAATACAGGAGGTAATTAGAAACTATTTTGAAAATTTATACTCCAACAAAATAGAAAATTGAAAATCTTAAAGACATCAACAGATCTCTAGAGATATATGATCTACCCAAACTGATGCAGGAGGACATACAGAATTTAAACAGATCATTTTCAAGTAATGAAATAGAAACCACCATCAAAAGTCTACCAACCAAGAAAAGCCCAGGAACAGATGGATTCTCAGACAAGTTCTATAAGACCTTCAAAGGAGAATTAACACCAATATTCCTCAAAGTATTCCATGAAATAGAAAAGAAGGAAACCCTTCCAAATTCATTCTACGAGGCCAGTACCACCCTGATACCAAAACCAGACAAAGACACTCAAGGAAAGAAAACTTCAGACCAATATCCCTGATGAACATAGATGCAAAAATTCTTAATAAAATTCTTGCAAATTGCATCAAAAATTGCATATTAAAAAGATAGTGCACCATGATCAAGTGGGGTTCATCCCAGTGATGCACAGTTGGTTCAACATATAGAAATCAATAAACATAATTCATCACATCAATAGACTTAAAGATAATAATCATATGATCATCTCAATAGATGCAGAGAAAGTATTTGACAAAATACAGCACTTCTTCATGTTCAAAACACTAGAAAAAATAGGGATAGTAGGAACATGCCTCAATATTGTAAACACTATTTATGCTACACCCACAGCAAACATCATCCTAAATGGAGAAAAACTGAAAACATTCTCTCTAAGAACTGGAATAAGACAGGGATGCCCTCTTTCACCATTTCTATTCAACATAGTCCTTCAAACTCTAGCTAATGCAATTAGACAGGAAAAAGAAATTAAAGGGATACAAAGAGGAAAAGAACTCAAATTATCACTATTTGCCAATGACACTATATTTAGAGGACCCAACAATTCCACCAGAAAACTTCTAGAACTAATTAACAAATTTAGCAAAGTAGCAGGATATAAAATCAATACCCATAAATCAAATGCATTTCTGTATATCATTGATGAATCCTCTGAAAGAGAAATTAGGAAAACTACCCCATTCACAACAGCCTCAAAAAAATAAAATACTTGGGAATCAATCAAATAAAAGAGGTGAAAGACCTCTACAATGAGAACTACATAACACTAAAGAAAGAAATTGAAGAAGACCTTAGAAAATGGAAAGACCTTCCATGCTCCTGGATAAGCAGAATTAATATCGTCAAAATGGCCATCCTACCAAAAGGGTTACACAGATTTAAAGCAATTCCTATAATGTCCCAATGACATTATTCATAGAACTAGAAAAAGCAATTGTGAAATTCACTTGGAAAAATAAGAGACCCAGATTAGCCAGTCCTTAGCAAGAAGACTGAAGCAAGAGGCATCACACTACCAGAGCTTAAACTATATTACAGAGCCATAGTAATAAAAATGGCAGGGTATTGGCACCAAAATAGACAGGTAGACAAATGGTACAGAATAGAAGACATAGAGACGAAGACACATAAATACAGTTATCTCGTATTATACAAAGGTGCCAAAAACATACATTGGAGAAATAATAGCCCATTCAACAAATGGTGCTAGCAAAACTGGAAATCCATATGCAGCAAAACGAAATTAAACCCCTATCTCTCACCCTGCAGAAAACTCAACTCAAAGTGCATCAAGGACCTAGGAATTAGGCCAGAGACCCTATACCTAAAAGAAGAAAAAGTAGACCCAAATGTTCATCATGTTGGCTTAGGACCTGACTTCCTTAACAAGACTCCTAAAGTACAAGAAACAAAATCAAGAATCAATAAATGGGATGAATTCAAACTACAAAGCTTCTTCTCAGCAAAGGAAATAATAATGTGAAGAGAGAGCCTACAGAATAGGAGAAAATCTTTACCACACACATATCAGGGAACACTAATCTTCTGGATATATAAAGAACTCAAAAACTTAACACCAAATAAACACATAACCCAAAAAATGGGCTAAGGAACTGAACAGGCACTTCACAGAAGAGTATATACAATTGACACAACAAATAAATGAAAAAGATGTTCAACATTTCTAGCCATTAGAGAAATGCAAATTGAAACTACTCTAAGATTTCGTCTCACTCCAGTAAGAATGGCAATTATCAAGAATACAAGCAACAATAAATGTTAGCAAGGATGTGGGGGGGAAAGTACACTCATACATTGCTGGTGGGGTTGCAAATTGGTGCAACCACTCTGGAAAGCAGTATGGAGATTCCTTAGAAAATTTAGAATGGAACCACCTTTTGACTCAGCTATCCTACTCCTGGGTCTATACCCAAAGGACTTAAAATCAGCATACGACAGTGATGCAGCCACATCAATGTTTATAGCAGCTCAATTCACAATAGCTAAACTATGGAACCAACCTAGATGCCATTCAATAGATGAATGGATAAAGAAACTGAGGCGTATATATACACAATGGAATACTACTCAGCCTTAAAGAAGAATGAAATGATGGCATTCTCAGGTAAATGAATGGAGTTGGAGAATATCATGCTAAGTGAAATAAACCAATCCCAAAAAAACAAGGCTAAATGTTTTCTCTGATATGTGGATGCTGATCCATAATGGGATGGGAGAGGGCAAGGGACAAATGGAGGAACTTTAGATTGGGACAGAGGGGAGTGAGAGGAGGGGCAGGGAAGGGGTTTAAGGATGGGAAAGATTTTGGAATGAGACGGACATAATTACCCTATGCTCCATTTGTGCAAAATTAGTTGAAATGTGTTCTTCTGTCATGTATAACTAATTGGAACAAATAAAGAATATAGCTATCATTATAATTTAAATGTGCTTCAAATGAATATCAGAAATAACAATAGAAGAGCACTGCTGGAGGCATCACAATACCTGATCTCAAATTGTAATACAGAGGGATAATAACCAAAACAGACACATAGATTACAGGAAGAGAAGACACAGACAAACTTGCACAGATACAGTCATCTGATCCTTGACGAAGTTGCCAAAAACATACATTGGAGAAAAGACAGTCTTTTTAACAAATGGTGCTGGGAAACCGCATATCCACATGTATAAGAATGAAAATAGACTTCCATCTCTCATCTTGCAACAAAAATCAACTCAAAGTGGATCAAATACCTAGGAATTAGACCAGAAAAAATTGCAACTGCTAGAAGAAAACAGGATCAACTCTTCAACACAAAAGCATTGGCATCAACTTCCTCAAGAAGACACATAAAGTTCAAGAAATAAAATTGAGAATCAATAAATGCAATGGCATCAAATTAAAAAACTTCTGCACAGTAAATAAAACATGAAAAGAGAATCTACAGAATGGGAGAAAAATCTTTGCAAGTCACACTTCTGACAGAGAGTTAATATCCAGAATATACAAAGAAGTAAAAAATTTTTTACAACAACAAAACCCCACAACACTCAATTAATAAATAGGCAAGCAAAATAAATAGGCAATTCTCAAAAGAAGTAATACAAATGTCCAACCAATATATGAAAAAAATGTTCAATGTATTTAGCAATCAGGGAAAAGCAAATCAAAACTACACTGTGATTTCCATGTTACTCCAGTCAGAATGGCAGTGATCAAGAATACAAATAAGGGCTGAGGTTGTAGCTCAGCAGTGGAGTGCTTGCCTTGCACATGTGAGGCCCTGGGTTCAATCCTCAGCACCACATAAAATAAATAAAGGTATTGTGTCTGTCTACAACTAAAAATATTAAAAATAAAATATAGAAAAAGAATACAAATAACAGGAACCAACCTAGATGCCCTTCAACAGATGAATGGATAAAGAGAATGTGGTACAAGCACACAATGGAATATTACTTAGCCCTAATGAAGAATGAAATTATGACATTGGCATGTAAATGGATGGAGTTGGAGAATATCATGCTAAGCAAAATAAGCCAATCCCAAACACCCAAAGGCTAAATGTTCTTTCTGATATGTGCATGCTAACAATACTGGGGGTGCAGGGGAGAGAAGAATAGAAGTTCATTGGATTAGACAAAGAGGAATGAAGGGAAAGGGGGATGGGAATAAGAAAGACAGTAGAATGAATCAGACATAACCTTCCTATGTTCATATATGAATACATGACCAGTGAAACTCGACATCATGTACAACCACAAGGATAGGATCCTAATTAGAATAAGTCATACTTCGTGTATGTGTACTATGTCAAAATATACTCTACTGCCATGTATATCTAAAAAGAACAAATAAAAATAAACAAAAAAGTAAAATACAAATAATACATGCTGGCAAGGATGCAGGGAAAATGGTACCCTTATACATTTTTGGTGGAACTGAAAATGAGTACAACCACTATGGAACCAGTGTGGCAATTCCTCAAAAGACTAAGACTAGAACCTCCATATGACTCCTAGGTATTTATCCAAAAGAACTGAAGTCAGCATTCTATAGAGACACATGCATACAGATGTTCATATCAGTGCAATGCACAATAGCCAAGTTGTGGAACCAGCCCAGGTGTCAGTCAAGGATGAATGAATAAAAGAAATGTAGTATACATATATAATGGAGTTTTACTCAGCCCTGAAGAAGAATAAGATTATGTCTCTTACTGTTAAATGGATGGAACTGGAGAACAACATGCTAATTGAAATAAGTCAGACCCAGAAAGTCAAGGGTCAGATGTTTTCTCTCATATGGAAGTTAGATAAAAAGAATTTTTGAAAAAAGGAATCTCACAGAAATAGAAGGGAGACAATAGGATAGGGAAGGGGATCTGGGGGAGGGAGAAGGGGAAGTACTAGGGAATGAAATCAGAGTAAAATACTAATACAAAGTCTAAAATTTTTCATTCTGGTGGTTCAATTAGTGGTTGTACTAATTTTCAGTCCCACCAAATTATACTTTACCAACAAGAGGTAATAATGTCAGTAAGAGCATAATTAACTATATTTCCCTTCTGAAATATTTTAGGGTTTAAGTTTTCATTACTAAAATTTTTATAAACCCATTTACCTGCATCTCTTGCTTCCTGGATAAATATGCAAGACAGTAGACCTAAAGTCTGTTATCCAGATATATGGTCTAAAGGATTTCAACAATGACCTGCATGGTATTGGACAGTAATTCAGAGATCTTCTGGTTCACCAGTTCTTGACAGTGTTTCTGTTATGTGCTTTTCAATAAGACTTCTGTAGCTGGACAAGTTTAGAGGATCCTCCATAATGCATTGACATTTATAATACACATTGGTATGTTAAAGGTTCTGAGAAGACCTGCATTAAAGAAACCACTTTAAATTGGCGTGTTAGCCAACTTT
This sequence comes from Glaucomys volans, assembly GCA_020662805.1. NCBI lineage: Eukaryota > Metazoa > Chordata > Mammalia > Rodentia > Sciuridae > Glaucomys > Glaucomys volans. The sequence continues at coordinate 251,383 of JAJEJO010049317.1, forward strand.
TCATCACTGTGACCAAAATATCCAACAAGAACAACCAAGAGGAGGAAAAGTTTATTTTGGCTCACAGTTCCAGTTAAGTTTAGTCCGTGCTCAACTGAGTCCAATGCTCTGGGTCCTAGGTGAAGCAGAACATCATGGCAGAAGGGCATGGTTGAGGAGACTGCTCCATTCATGGCAGCCAGAAAGCAGAGGGTGGGAAGGGGCCACAGGGAAAATGAAATCTTCTAGGGCATGGCCCCCATGACCCACCTCCTCCAGTCATGCCCCATCTGCCTACTGTTGCCACTCTGTCCATTCAAACTAGGATGGACTGATTAGGTTAAAGCTCTTACAATCCAATCAATTCACCTCTGAACATCCCTGCATTAACATGGGCACCTTGGGGGGACACCTCATATCCAAGCCATTACCTTTGTTTAATCCAGTATTCCCGAATTTTCTTTAGCATTAAACACTCATGAATGAAACATATTTGGGAAACAATGATCTAATACAACCTGATTTACTAACTGAAAAGTAAGGACCAGAGAAAGGTTAAAAGACTTATCCAGGGTTGGGGTTGTGGCTCATTGGTAGAGCACTTGACTGGTATGTGTGAGGCACTGGGTTCAATCCTCAGCACCACATATAAATAAATAAATAAATAAATAAATAAATAAATAAATAAATAAAGGTATTGTGTCCATCAACAACTAAAAAATTTTAATAATAAAAATTAAAAAGACTTATCCAAAATAACCCAGGGAGGTAGTAGCAGAGTGAGTCAGGATCAGGCCCCAGGTTCCTGGGTCTCAACACAGGGCACTTTCTGCTCCTGTTTTTTTTTTTTTTTTTTTTTTTTTTTTGGAACCAGGGATTGAACTCAGGGATACTCGGCGACTGAGCCACATCCCCAACCCTATTTTGCATTTTATTTAGAGACAGGGTCTCACTGAGTTGCTTAGGGCCTCGCTAAGTTGCTGAGGCTGGCTTTGAACTCGCGATCCTCCTGACTCAGCCTCCCAAGTCGCTTGGATTACAGGCATGCGCCACCACACCCGGCTCTGCTATTGTATGATACCTTTCTTTGGCTATTAGAATGGGAAGCCTGTTATGAAAATGGAGTAAAGTAAAGTGGATACAAAGTGTACTCATCAATTTACGTGTCTTTCCAGTTGGTGTTAACACAGCCTTTTTAAAAACTTGAAAGTGGCCGGGTGTGCTGCCTCACTGTAATCCCAGTGACATCACAGACTGCAGAAGGAGGATCGCAAGTTCAAGGCCAGCCTCAGCAACTTAGTGAGACCCTGTCTCAAAATAAAAAATTAAAAAGGCCAGGGTTGTGGCTCAGTGGTAGAGAACCTCTTGGTTAATCCCCTGTTTAAAAAACAAACAAACCTGAAGGCAAGTGTGTGCACATATAAGAAGGGTTTATGATCAGTGGATGGTGTGGGCAATAAGCGCCTGTCATTCGAATTATATGTTTGTATGAATGAACAGTTGAAACAAGGACATTCAATACATTGAAGCCCTGTCTGAGGCTCAAATTGTAGTGAGTGACCTTGAATACCCTAGGCTCATTTCTAAGAAGTGATCCTCAGAAAGCAAAATAACACTCTATATGCTATGCTTATTTAGTAACTCCTTATATCTTAAAGTAGATTATTTTTCATTGAGAAGGTGCTTAAAGGTAATTCAATAAATGTTAATTTAAATAAAATAACATTTAAAATGTTTTAAAATAATTTTCATGTAGCATTAATGCCTCACATAGAACACAATTAGTCACACATTTCCAGTTAGCTACTTTCGTGGTGTGTGAGTGATACTGGGTATCAAACCCAGGACCTCATGCATGCTAGTCAAGCACTCTACCACTGAGTTATACCCCCAGCCCACAATAATTTGAAAAATTATGGGATGAGTAGTTATAGTGCATCTAAATGATTTCCACTGGTCCCTCAAAAAAATACCTAGTGATCCATTTTGTACCAATAGGTTAAGAAAAAGAAAAAGAAAAAACAAATTTAACCCTTTTTGTTGTGTAGAAACTACTTCTGAAACATAATTACTGTGAAAAGTTAGCAAAAAGTTCAAGAAATACATCTTCAAGTTATCTCACATAAATATCTGGTGATGATTAGAGAACAGAATTTCAGAATGGTCTTCATATAATTAATGACAAAAGTGGTTGGTGGTAGTGGCTATGTGTTCAGCACTGTGCTGAGATGAAAATAATATGCAATTTGTTTAAAAATTGCAATTCAATATTTGTACCTTTTGTGTCTCTTAATATCTTTTTCATAAGAATAATTTTTTCCACTTTAGATTATTTTTAAATTACAACAGCAAAATCATATGTTGATAAAATTACTTTATAGCCTCACAGTACCTCTGTGTTCCTTTTTTACACCCCTATCACCTTCATTATCTTGTACTTGTTTCTCTGAACTTCTGTTGTGGTCACAATTCTGAGATGGTCTCCATGTTCTTTGCATTCCAGGTGTTTCTACCATGATTATATTAGTTACATGGAAAAAGAAATTCTGCAGATGTATATAATTAAGGTTACTAATCCATTGACCTTAAAACAGACAATCTGGGTTGGCCTCATCTAATCACGTGAACATATACTTTCAATTTTAATGTATTCAAATTCCTTTCTGAACATCCAGCTGGTGGTGGAAGTCAGAGAGATTTCAAGAGTAAGAAGAATTTGTCATGTCAGTACTGGCTTTGAAAATGGAAGGGGTGGGGCTGGGGTTGTGGCTCAGTGGTAGAACACTTGCCTAGCATGTGTGAGGCACTGGGTTTGATTCTCAGCACCACATAAATAAATAAAATAAAGGTCCCTTGACAACTAAAAAAAAATATTTAAAAAAATGGAAGGGGTTACATAGTGAGGAGTATTAACAGCTCCCAGGAACTGAGAGCAGCCTCTGGTTGCAAACAGCAAAGAAATGGGAACCACAGTCCTACAACCAACAAAGAGCTAAACACTGCAAACAACCTGAAGGAACCTGGGAGAGAATTCTTTCCCAGAACCTCTGGATAAGGGAATAGTCCAGTCTATACACAAATTCTTTAAAAATACATGGGTTAAGGAAATTTATACTACTTTTTACTATTTTAAAAAATGAATAGATGATGAATTTTAAAATGCTTGTATGCATCGATATAATCCTCTCATGTTTCTCTTTTTATCTATTAGTCTGATTAGTTATTAAAGTTTTCTTAGTGACTTGTCCTTGTAATCTTGATATGAATCCAACTAGGACATAGAGGATCACTATTTTAATGTGCTACTGGATTCTGTTAATATTTTATTTAAGGTTTGTGCACTATATGAGAGATTATGCTGTAAGTTTCTTTTGTGCTGCTAGTTTTTTCTTTCCATCCATTTGTTTCTAATCCATCCATTTTATATTTATGAACTTTATATTTAAAGGTAGTATACATTTGAGACAGTCTTGCTTTTTTAGCACATTGATAATCTCTGCCTTTTTTTTGGGGGGGTTAATTTATTTTTTATTCACACAGTTCATATAATCTTACATTTACATAGGGTAGTACTGTCTGTCTCAGTCTACTATTTTTCCTGCCCCCATCCCCTCTCATCCCATTTTCCTCCACACCATCCATACTTCCTCCATTCTTTCCTATCTTCCCCATAACCCCTCCCCACCCCTGTTAGGTATCAGCATCCACTGATCAGAATCTCTGCCTTTTAATTGGAGTGTTTAGTCCCTTAATATTTAATGAAACTATTAATATAAGATTTAAGTCTATCAATGTATTTTTTAATATTTGATCCTTCCTTTCTTTTGCTGAACATTTTTTATTTTTGTGGGATTGCATATGCCTCTCTGGTAAATGTGGGGTGCTATCTCATTGTTATTTTAACTTGCCTTTTTATAAGTACCAGTGAAATTTGGCACTTTTTCATAGTTTTGTGAACTATGTGAATATTCTTTTTGAAAAGTTGATCAGGTCTTCCTCCTATTTTTCTATACAGTTGTCTGTATTTTCCTTATTGATTTTGAAGTTCTTTACATATTATGGTTATATGTACTTAATTGGATATGGGTTGCAGTTTTCTTCTCTCCATTGCTTGTCTTTTTCTTGATAGCCTTTTTTTTTGTAAACATATACTTTCAATTTTAATGTATTCAAATTCCTTTCTGAACATCAATTTTTGTTTGAATTTTTGTTGTTGTTTGTTTTGGTCTGCTTTAGGAAATCTCCATTGCCAAAGGTCATGAAGATGCTATCTTCTAAAAGCTTCATTATTTGGCCTTTCTTTTGGATCTTTATCCCATCTAGGGTTACTTTTCATTTGTGAACAATATGAATTGGGACTCAAAGTTCTTTTTTGCCATTCAATATCTAATTTTGTCTGCACCGCGTATTGAAAAAATCATCTTTCTCCCCACTGAATGACAGCACCATTTTTGTCATGTACCAGTGTTAATACAGGCATGAGTCTATTTCTGATTTTTTTTTTTTACTCTATTCTGTTGATGTACTTTCTGGATTTTTGTAGCAAAAAAAATCATATTTTTAAAACTCCTAATATGTAAAAAATAAATCTTGAAGCTTGGTAGAACAAACTTTCTTGATGAATTCTTTATGAATATTTTATCTAGTCTTAACCTTTTATTTCCACGTAAATTTAATCCTTCAGTTTTACACACACAATTTCTATCATCCTTTTGATTAATATTGTATTAAATCTATAGATCTCTGGACCAATTTGGGTGAATTAATGGTTTTAAAGATTGGACATTCCATTCCATTAATATGGCTTAATTTTCCACTTATTTAGGTTTGAAAAATTTCTTTCAGTGATGTTTTTAGGTTTCTGCATGAAGGTCTTTCATATATTTTCATTAGTTCTGTCTCATTATATATTTTTATGCTAATACTAATATTGCCTGTTTTAAATGTCATTTTCTGTTTGTTAATGGCATATAAAACATGATTTACTGCTCATAAATTCAGGAAACCTGATAAATTCTAAATTCACAATCCTATTACTGAAAATAATGACAATTTCATTTTCTTATGTCATATTCCTATGCATTGCCATTTCCAGATTTAGTGCCCTGTCTAGGACCTCCACTAAAATGTTGAATGGAAGTGGGCAAATTTTCTTTCTCCTTTTCAGAGGAAAACCTTTTTACTTTTCCTAGTTAAATATTAGTTGCAAATTTTGATAGATGCTCTCTGATTAAGGAAATTTTCTGTTATTCATATTTTACTAAAAGTATTTTAAAATAATGGATATTGAATTTAGTGTGACCTTTTCTATATTTATCAAAATAATCTTATGATTTTTCTCCTTTTATCTACTAATTGATAAATTATGTTGCTACATTTTCTCACATACCAACTTTGAAGTCCTCACATAAATTCAATGTTGTCATGATTTGTTTATGTAATGTTGAATTTATTTTGAAATTTAAAAAAAAATTGTAGTTGTAGATCGACAGAATGCCTTTATTTTATTTGTTTATTTTTATGTGGTGCTCAGGATTGAACCCAGTGCCTCACACATGCTCGGCAACTGCTCTGTTACTGAGTTACAGACCCAGCTCTGTTTTAAAATATTTGTATTTAGGATATTTACATCCATGTTCACAAATGAAATTGACCTTTAATTTTCTTTTCTCATTTTTGTCCTTGTTGCAGTTTTCTATTTAGATGTGCCAGACTTATAGAATTAGTTGGGAAATTTTCCTCATTTTCTCTTCTCTGGTAGAGTTTAGAAGACGAATTATTTCTAATTAAATGTTTGGCAAACTCTGATCCTAAGCCAACATGATGAAGATTCAGGCTTACTTTGTCTTCTATTTGGTGCATAGTCTGTGGTCTAATTCCTAAGTCCTTGATCCATTTTGAGTTGGGTTTTGTGTAGGGTGAGAGATAGGGGTTTAATTTCATTTTACTACATATGAATTTCCAGTCTTCACAGCACCATTTGTTGAACAGACTGTCTTTTCTCCATTGTATGTTTTTGGCTCCTTTGTCTAGTATGAGGTAACTATATTTTTGTGGGTTTGTCTCTGTGTCCTCTATTCTGTACCATTGGTCTGCCTGTCTATTTTGGTGCCAGTACCATGCCATTTTTGTTACTATTGCTCTGTAGTATAGTTAAAGGTGTGGTATTGTAATACCTCCTGCTTCACTCTTTCTGTTCAGGATTCTTTTGGCTATTCCAGGTCTCTTATTCTTGCAGATAAAGTTTATGATTGCCTTCTATATTTCTATGAGGAATGTCATTGGAATTTTAATTGGAATTGCATTGAATCTATATAGTGCCTTTGGTAGAATAGCCATTTTGATAATATTAATTTTGCCTATCCAAGAACATGGGAGATCTTTCCATCTTCTAAGGTTTTCTTCAATTTCTTTCTTTAGTGTTTTGTAGTTTTCATTGTAGAGGTCTTTCACCTCTTTTGTTAGATTGATTCCCAAGTATTTTATTTTTTTTGAGGCTATTGTGAATGAAGTGGTTTTCCTAATTTCTCTTTCAGAGGATTCATCATTATGAAAAGAAATGCATTAGATCATGCATATTGATTTTATATCCTGCTACTTTACTGAATTCATTTATGAGTTCTAGAAGTTTTCTAGTGGAGTTTTTGGGACCCTCTAAATACAGAATCATATCATCGGCAAATAGTGACAGCTTGAGTTCTTCTTTTCCTGTTCGTATCCCTTTATTTTCTTTTGGTCTGTCTAATTGCTCTGGCTAGTGTTTCATAGACAATGTTGAATAGAAGTGGTGAAAGAGGACATCCCTGCCTTGTTCCAGTTTTTAGAGGGAATGCTTTCAATTTTTCTCCATTTAGAATGATGTTGTCTGTGGGCTTAGCATAAATAGCCTTTACAATGTTGAGGTATGTTCCAACTATTCCTATTTTTTCTAGTGGTTTAAGCATGAAGGGGTGCTACATTTTATCAAATGCTTTCTCAGCATCTATTGAAATAATCATGTGATTCTTAACTTTAAATCTATTGATGTGATGAATTATGTTTCTTGATTTCCGGATGTTGAACCAACCTTGCATCCCTGAGATAAACCCCACTTGATCATGGTGCACTATCTTTTAATATGTTTTTGTATGCAATTTGCCAGAATTTTGTTAAGAATTTTTGCTTCTATGTTCATCAGTGATTTGGTCTAAAGTTTTCTCTCTTTGATGTGTCTTTGCCTAGTTTTGGTATCAGAGTGATACTAGCTTCATAGAATGAGTTTGGAAGGGTTCCCTCCTTTTCCATTTCCTGTAATACTTTGAGGAGTATTGGTATCAGTTCTTCTTTAAAGGTCTTATAGAATTCAGCTGAGAATCCATCTGGTCCTGGGCTTTTCTTGGCTGGTAGGCTTTTGATGGCTTCTTCTATTTTGGTGCTTGAAATTGATCTGTTTAAGTTGTGTATGTCTTTTTAAGTGTCTGTAGGATCTGTATGATCCTCCAGAATTCCTGATCTTAGTTATTTGTGCTTTCTTTTCCACCCAGATTAATCAATTTTATTAATCTTCATAAAGAACTAACATTTAGCTTTGTTGGTCCTCTTTTGTGTATTTGTTTTGTTGCATTTATTCTCTTTAACACTTCTCTTTTTTTCTTTTTAAATTTCTTATGATGAATGCTTATTTGTTTAGGGCCTTTTTCTTTTCTAATTAAAATTCACTCTGAGATGTGATTTAACTTCATCTCAGAGTAATTTGAGCCACTGTTAAGTTGTTTTGCTACTAAAAGTTTATAATTTCCTTATTATGTTTGTCTTCTCCATCTGGAATGTGAACTCCTGGAAAGCAGAGAGTTTTGTCCATTTTGTTTACTAATCTATCCCCAGCAGCTGTACTACACCTGTCACACAGTATGTAATCAAAATATCTTGAATGAGTGGACAATTGTAGCAGTTGATATTGGTATAAAAGATAGAGCTGGGTGAGAAAGATCATTGATACAACATGGGGTTTTACAAATAAAAGGGTTGTATTGTGCTGTGACTTGAGAAGGTAAAAAACTGTGCCAAATAGATGTCTGGGAGAAGAAGCAGTAGAAAGGCCTTGAGACTGGAATGTTCTAGAAACATCAAGGAGATGAGAGTGGCTGAAATGAGCAAGGAAGAGATTACTAAGAGATAGGAAATTAGAGAGGTAAACAGACTCAGAACATATAAGATCTTGGAAATATGAAAGAATTTTTTCTCTTTTAAGAAATAAATATTATAGTATTTTGAGCAAAGGCATTGCATTTTTAAAGGATGATTTTAAAGGATTATCCTGCCTGTGCTGAGACTATAGAGAAGCAATGATGGAAGTAGGGAAACAAGCTAGAAAGTAGGCTCAGCCTTATTGAAGTGACCTCAAGCAAAAATTGGAAGAAATTGAACATGATGTATAAACACCTTTTGAATTTTGCTGAAAATGGTAACAGAGAAATGGTTTTTAAAAAGGTTCAATTTTTAAAGGTGATAAATATTTGTACACTAATGAAAATAACCCAACACAGAGAAAAGCATGGATGATCTACAAACCTGGAATTCTAACTGTACAAAAGAAAAAGCAGCAGCAAGAGGGAAAGGGGGAAGGAGAAAGGAAGGCAAAAGGCATTAATGGAGGGCAAGGTCACAGAGACTTCAATATGAACACTTGCTGTAAATCGAAGTTACCAAAAATTCATTCCCTCTGGAAAGTTTGAGAGTAGGGTTATTTATTTCTACCCCCTTCCACATAAAAATCATCTATCAAGAGAAAATGGTCTCCTACAGAAGTGAGAAACCTTTCTCTAACCCCCTGGTGAGCTGCTGTTGACCACCCAGTTCACATTACCACCTTTTCCTCCTTCCTTCTTTATTTCATTCTCTGGTAAACTGGATATGGTCTATCTTTACATTTAGATTCTACTTCAGCACCCCTTCCACCATACTTCCTCTCCATAGCAACGTCTTTGTTCTGTTCCTTTTTTTCACAAATAACTAAAATTAAATGGGTGTGTTATTTTCCAGAAGGCCACTTTGTTAGGGAAGGATGTGACAGTCTAGGTCAGGGGTGCTTAGACTAAACAGTACAACATTTTGGGCTGCAAAATTCCTTGTTGTGAAGGGTGCTGTCCGGTGCATTGTGGGATGTTCAGCAGCATTCTGGGCCTCTCCCCACTAGATGTCAGTAGCTCCATTCCCCTCTTTGGTCCCCCTGTGACCTAAAAATGTCTCCAGACATTGCCAAATGTCCGCTAGGCATCAAAAATTGCCCTCAGCTAAGAACTACTGATCTATCTGTAAAATTTCTCAGTACATTATTAATAGAATCTGGTAGGGTCGATGACAATACACAGGATAAAAGAGATTAGCTTTATTCTGTGTCTTATTTCTATATCACAGATATTAACAACCCTCCACTTTTTCACTATGCTCAAAATGAACAATATGGATCTAGTATAAGGCAATAACTTCTTCACCTGCATTTTAACAGAATTGGCCTGGGGAGAATGAAGGAATAAGAATACATGGACTATGGAAAATTAAATACCATTGGTGATAGTTTTTTGTCCTCAGGGAATCCTCAAAATATTTGTCTTAAGCATCATGGAAGAGAATTTTTTTCTATCAACTGATTGCTGATAACCTAAGATTGGTCTTATCTGTTTCCATAAATATGTATTAACTTGCAAGGTTTAAATAATGGTGGGGGTTTGGGGGGTAGGACAAGAAGAGCTCAATCGTACTTGAAAAAGAACAAATTTGAAGGATTTACACTGCCAGAATTCAAGATTTAGTACAGACTTACAGTTAGTTAAGACAGTGTGGGACTGGCATAGGAACACAGAAACAGGCCAGTGGAAGAGAATAGTCAGAAAAAGACATGTCATATCAATGCAAGTCTATAAGGGAATGAACAGCTTTTGAATAACTGGTATTGGAATTAGTGGACATTTTATGGAACAGAATGAAACTTGACTCCTACAAACAATGATAGACAAAAACTAACTGGAGATATATCACAGTTCTAACTGTGCAAAACAGTAAAGCTTTTGGAATACAACAGAAGAATTTCTCCAAGACAGACCATCTTAAATAGAATGCTAACCATAAAAGACTGACTTCACTAAAAACTAAATGCATCAAAGACACAAATCAAGCAAAAGAGCAAACCACAGATCAAGAGATTTCCACCACACACATATCCAACAAAGGACTCATATCTAAATCAGTAGGAAAATGACAAGTAATCAAATTTTTTTTAAAAAAATGGGCAAAACACTGGAATATGTGAGTCCCATCTCAAAAGAGGCTATTCAAATGGCCAACAAGAATATGAAATGTGCTTGATATAATCATTTGCATCAGAAATAACAAACAAAACTAAATAGTTTATTTATTTAGTATAACTAATAACTAATAAAATGTCTAATAAAATAACTAATAAAACTATCATGAGAGAGTTTTAGCCTACCAGAACAGCTAAAATTAAAAAGATTACCAGTACCATATTTATGAAGGTGTGGAAACATAATTGGAACTTTGACACATTGCTAATGAGAAAGTAAATTGGCTCAACCACTTTAAAAAACTGGCCTGCAGTAGAAAAGTTCAGGGTACCATACACTTAAACAAAGCATAGACCTACTTGGGACTCAGCTCTTCTACTCTTACTTGTATACCTAAAATAAAGAATGCACTTGTCTGGGCTGAGGATATAGCTCAGTTGGTAAAGTGCTTGCCTTGCAAGCACAAGGCCCTGAGTTCAATCCCCAGCACCGCAAAAAAAACAAAAACAAAGAATGCACTTGTCTATCAAAATAGATATTTAAGAATGCTTCCATCACTGTTACTCATAAATAGTCAAAAACTAGAAGCCGTTCCATGGCTTCTATGGACACAGTGGCACACGCCTGTAATCCCAGCCACTTGGGAGTCTGAGACAGGAGGATCGCAAGTTCAAGGCCAGCCTCAGCAACTTAATAAGGCCCTAAGCAACCTGGCTCTAAATAAAATTCAAAAAAGGGCTGGGGATATGGTTCAGTGGTTGAGTGCCCCTGGGTTCAATCCCCAGTATCAAAAAAAAAAAAAAAAAAATAGAGGAATGAATCACCTATGGTATTCTTATAATGCAATACTACATGGTGTAGTTGGTCTTTGGTATCTGTGGGCTCTCCATTCCCAGATGCAACCAACCTTAGATCAAAAATACTTGAGAGAAAGACTGTGTGTGTACTAAACATGTATGGACTTTTTACCCTTGTCATTAATGCCTAAACAATACAGTATATCAACTATTTACATGGTATTAACATTGTATCAAGTATTAGAAATAATCCAGAGAAGACTCAAACCATAGGAGATGTGTGTAGGTTAGATGCAAATGCAAATATTATGTCATTTTATGTAAGGAACTTGAATATCCAAGGATTTGGTATCTGTGCCACTGAGATATTCAATATTTTGGATATTCAAGTTCCTCATGTAAAGTGCCATAGGATTTGCATATAACATACACACATCCTCCTATACCTACCATATGGGTACCAAGGGAGAAGTATATTTTTAAAAAACAAAAATCTATTAATACTTGAAATGAAATAGGTTAGGATTATAGATGCTGTAGTAAGTGATAGAAGTGACAGAAGTATGTACTATATGATGTGTATAAATGCAGTTAATATTAGGCAAAGTTAACAAATAATGATAGAAGTCAGAATATTGATTACCTTTTGAGGGTAATAGAGACCTCTTAGAGAGACAGAAATGTTCTATAGATTCATTTATTATCATTTATTTTGGTATTGGAGATTGAACCCAGGGGCACTTTACCACTGTGCTACATTCTCAAACTTTATTTTTTGAGACAGGTTCTTGCTAAATTACTAAGGGTCTTACTAAGTTTTTGAGACTGACCTGGAACTTGCAATCCCACTGCTTCAGCCTCCACAGTGGCTGGGATTACACTTATGTGCTACTGTACCCAGGCTTTTCTATAGATTTATATGGATGATAGTTTCATGGATCCTATAGAAAGTACAGATCACTCTTTTGAGGAATTTTACTGCAAAGAAGAGAAAATGAAGGTGGTTGACAGAGGAAGTGGGGTTAGAAATTTTCCTAGAGGTGTAGAAATAATATATCTATATACTGAAAAGAATTATTAAAATGAGGGATGAATAATGATGGAGAGAGAAAATGATGAAGTAATGAGGGAGTGGGATCTTCTGCCTCCCTGGAGGATAAGGAAGTTCTGTAGGAGTAGATAGGAAGCAGTATGCATGTCATTGTATTGGTGGGGAGATGCAGTGATGGAAGCTCTCCTCTGATAGCTTCTATGTTCTGAGTATTAGGAAACAACACCATCAGAGTGAGGGTAACGTAAGTGACTTGAAAGTGTGAGAAAAAAGAAGTGTGGAATAGTTAGGAAAAGAGCACAGGGAGACGATCAGGGATGTGTACTACCACTTAGTGCTGAGGCCCACTTAAGGCTCCTGATAATGAACTTAGCGTGGATAGGTTTCTCTCCACTTGTTCAGCAGCACGGATGCAAGCACCTCTCTGAAAGAAGAGGGTTTAGCCAGTTTTGCAATTTTACTGTAGGTAAATGTAAAGATTATGGGAGAGATCATATAGGCCTGGCAATCTTTTACCATTGGGGCATCCTTAGATCCAGGTTCTTTTAATAGGCAAAACTAGGAAATACACTTAAATATTTTTAAATGAGTTCATATTCACATTTATAGTTCATGCTATTGTAGGCATCTTTCTGAGCATTTATTGTTATAAATGGTTTTTCTCATTTGTTTTCTGTGGTGCTGGAAATTGAACCCAGGGCCTCTTGCATGCTACCACTGAGCTATATCCCCAGCTCCTTAATGTTACATGTGTACCTGTTTTCTCTGGCAGTGAAAATCTTGGTTGATATTTCCAGTGCCAATTTTACTATCAGCAAGGAAACTACCTACTGAAGTTTTAAGAATTCTTTGCAGCTCTTTTTGTTCTTAGAATACAGGTAGAAGTACAGGTAGAGTGTTATATTCAACGGATACTTGGGATAATCATTTTCTCCCAAGAAATATGAAATAAAAACAGGGTCTTTATTGTTTGAGTTAAATTTGAATGTGTGCTTTATACACTCCTTTTAATTTTTAAATATATAGAAAACATTGGTAAAAGAAAATCAAAACTATATGAAAGGTTATACTCAGAAATCTTACTCAGAGTCTAACCTTTTATCCTTGTTTTTGTTTTTATCCTTGTTCCCTCCTCATGCCCTCCATATTCCCTATAGGTAACTAGTTCTTTACTCTAAAAATTGGTAGTTTAAAGGAAAGAATAAAACATTTACCCTGCTTTTGGGGAGGACCTATAATTTAACTGCAGGTAATGAGGGGGAAATAATTCTTTATAGAAAAATTCCAGTTAATGAAAGTGCAAAGATTTAATTGGATCCTTTCTACAGAAAAAATTCAGATAGGGATGCTACAACCATTTATGTAAAATGTTAGAGAAGAGGATGTTGGCACAGAACCAAAGTATTATCCCACAGATTACTAGCTTGTTCCCAAAGAAAAACACATTGTTACAATGGAGAGGCCTGACATTATCATCTCAGCCAGGTGATCAAGCTTGCCATTAAGTATGTGCTTATTAATGATATGCAATATGACATACACAGCACCAACCATGAAGTACTCCCACCACAAAGTTTAACAAGATTCTAGTCAAGCCTTTAAGCTAGAATTCCAGTTTATGAAAATAAACTGGTAAGGGATAAAGGAACAAGTTAAACCATCAGACAAATCCAGGCTGCAGATCATCCTTCAAACACTGATCTGGTTACTTCAAATAGGCAATGTCAAGAAGGAAAAGTAGCAGAGCTGTTCTGGGTTAAAAGACATTAAACGAAGGGCTGGGGGTGCAGCTTGGTGGTAGAAGGCTTGCCTAGCATGCATGAGCCCTGGGTTCAGTCCCTGTAATTGAAAAAAAAGAAAAAAATCACAAACAATAAAGTATTTGCACCAGTTACACAAAGTTCAACACTGCAATATTTAGTAACACATTATTCTAAAATTTGTGTCTAAATAGTCATAGAAGTAATGTGTGAAGTATGTTGTAAAATCTTTACATTGCCAACAAGATAAACATTGAACACTAGAATTGCATAGTTTTATTTATACAAACCATTTAATAATACTTCATTAAAGTTTCAAAAAATTAAATTTTTATTTAAATTTTTATTTAAAATCAAGATATTAATTATATTCATATTTGTCTTTTAATTTTAACAAATAACTGAATATTTTAAAAGAACTTTTTGAAAACATGAAAATAATTTTAATACTTAATTTTCATTTTTGATTAAATATATTTAAGTGTACATGTTTTTATTTAATACTACTAGCAACAGAACACAAATTATAAGATAATCCTTGTGGAAATTAAATTCCTTTTTTTAGAATGAAGGTAAGACAACTTGAAAAGTTTCTTCAAAATAAAGATTTGAAAAGACAAGAAGAGATACAAATAGGATAGCTAAATATATAAGTGATAGAATCAAAATAAACAGGGTTCCTGAAGGAGACCTAAACAAAAGAAACAAATAATTGAAGACACGTCTTTATTACCCCCAAATTGCTGTTGAATACCCACATATGTGCAATAAATTCAGTCATCTGATATTTTACACTTTGTTGAATAAAAATCATGTTACATGTCTTTTTCAATATTACTGTAATAAAAGTTTATTTGCCAAAGTAGGAAAATGGAATGTATTTATTAGCATGATTAAGACATTTTAAATAGTTAAATATATTGTGCGTGGATCTTCCTTTGAACTCATCCTGAGTTCTGAAAACCTTACGGGTGGACCATGACTTGCAACTTTAAAGATGAAAAATAATTAAGCAATATCTGTAAAGTTTTCAGAGAAAAACACTACAATCCAAGAATTTTTTACTATTTATAACTATTTAAAATTTCTTTTGACATGTATGATAAAGAAAAATCTGAGTCAAAAGACTGATAAAATGTATCATATATGAATCCTTCTTGAAGATTTTTTGGGTTCTTCTACCAAAGAACCCAAAATGAAGAGCTCAAGGTGAGATTTCTGAGAAAAAGGCAGTGGGCTGGCAGGGTGGCATGCACCTGTAATCCCAGTAACTAGGAGGCTGAGGCAGGAGGATCTCAAGTTTGAGGCCAGTCTCAGAAATTTAGCAGGGCCCTAAACAATTTGTGAGTCCATTTAAAAATAAATAAAATAAAATAAAATAAAATAAAATGGGCTGGGGATGTAGCTCAGTGTTTTGTAAAGCCTTCCTGGGTTCACTCCTCTTTACCAAAAGGAAAAAAAATAGCAGCTGCTCAACTGTCTCGATTTCAGCCCAAACACCACTTCCCCCAGATTGGCAGCAGGCAGGTATGGAATTTGGGAGCTACACCTCACATGGCTTCCATCTCTTGGTAGAGGGAACTCTGGACTCTCCCCTCCCGGTGACAAGAAAGCTGGGGACCATAAAGGGAATAAGAGTCTTAGGATGAGGACCAGAGTCAGTGATGTGAGTTCATACAGGATTTCAAGAACTTTCCTTTTTGTACCTGGCCCTTGGGGATCAGTGAAGAACTGAAAGACTGAATCCTTCCCATCCTTCCCCAGACCTGAAAGATCCAGGGAGCCAAGTGCTTTCAATAGTGGAGAGACTGCTTTCTGGCTTGGGTAACAGTGAGCCCTGAGACAGAAAACAGCAGTGCCTCTCAGAACTAGTGGAGTGGCACTAAAGGTACACCAGAAGAAGGATGGCAGCCCTGAGCAAATGAAAATAAGATGCTAGCTTGCACCCAGAACTGCAATCTCCTCTTGAAACAGAACCACTGGAGGACAAAGAAGCCACCTTAAACAAACAGAATAAAGTGCTTAAGGAAACCTGAAAAACAAATTGCAAACTTTGGAGTGTGTTTTGTTTTGTTTCATTTGGTTTTGTTTGTTTGTTTGTTTTTGTTGTTGTTGTTGTTGTTGTTTGCAGTAGAGGGACTTGAACCCAGGGGCACTCTACCAGGAGCTATATTCCCAGTCCTTTCAATTTTTTTGAGTCAGGCTCACTAAGATGCCCAGGCTGGCCTTGAACTTGTGATCCTCCTGCCTTAGCCTCCTGAGTAGCTGGGATTATAGGTGTACAACACTGTACTGGGGTGAATCATCAGTTTTAAACTTACAAAGTAAGTAGATAAGTTGAGGCAAAGAAAGGTCACAATTTAGATTTCAATTTGATTTTAAAAAACAAGTGAATCTTAAAACACTCAACCAACATGTAAAAGAATGGATCTCATGAGAGAAAAGATGGAAACTGCCCAGGGCAGGTCCAAGGACATTTCTCATTTAAAAAAAAAAAAAAAAATCTCCAGAGTGCCAGGAGAATTTAAGGAACTGTAGATAAAGGAATAGTAATAAGTAAAAAAAAGAAAACTTAAGTCTCCAGATTGAAGGATCCACTGAGTCCCAGTTAGGACTGTTAAAGAAAATGTGCACACCTAGACATAGCTTCATAAAACTATATATTCCAAGGATAAATATCACACATTTCTAGATGGGCACGGTGGCGCACGCCTGTAATCCCAGCACTTGGGAGGCTGAGGCAGGAGGATCGCTAGTTCAAAACCAGCCTCAGCAACTTAGTGAGGCCCTAAGCAACTCAGTGAGACCCTGTCTCTAAATAAAATACCAAATAGGGCTGGGGATGTGACTCAGTGGTGGAGTGCCCCTAGGTTCAATCCCCAGTACCAAAAAAAACAAAAAACAAAGAAACAAAACAAAAAAAATCACACATTTCTAGACTGAGGAAAAAAAAAAGTGTGAGAGGGAAAAGAGAAAGGAAAAGAATCCCCCACCCCTCCAGGAAAAAAAAAAAAAAGACAGGTATTGGATATTAAAAACAAAAATAAAAAATTCTAACACTACAAGGTAAAATTAATTAGTTTGGTTTCTTTCTTAGTCCAGTTTGAGTCCTTTTTGGGTAATGTATTTAATGCTAAGATGATGTGGGTGGCTGATTAAAGTCTCTGACTATTTTCATATCTTGAATTATTTTTTCACTCAGCAAGCGAAGGATATGTTGGCTGGGTAAGAGACACTTGTGTAATACAATGTGCTATGCACTGTTTTAAGCATTTTAGAAATATTAACTCACTTCATCCTCATAACAATCCCATGAGGTAGGTACTATTGTCATCCACACTGTACAGATGAGGAATGGCTGCACAGAAGTTAAGAAATCTGCAACAATCACAAACTAGCAAATGACAAAACCTTTTCTCTTTGCTACTCTCAGTCAATGTTGTAGTATTAAAAAATCATACACAGAATGAAAGCAGACATCACATAAAGAAAAACTAGCAATTCATGTAGATTCAATAATCATAAATCCGTATGCACTAAAAACATACACAAACAACTTTGACTTAAAAAAAATTCACAACTTGTGGGAGCAAAAATAACAAAACTAATGTCAACAAATGATATGTCTGTAAAAGTATTATAATGCAAAATAAATAAATAGCTCTTAGAGAACAATAGTAAAAAAGCAACCTAACAGGAAAATGGACTAAGGATATAAATATTCCAAAGAATAAATACTAGTAGGCAGAAGAGTAAATCCGAATACATATATATGAAAAGATGTTCAAAACACTATAGAGAAACATATTTATAAAATATAAACTAGGTAACAATAGCATATCACTTTGCATTCATCAGATCATCAAGAACTAAGAGCACAAATTAACCCTTCCCCAAAGTTCTTATGGCCAACAGGCCTAATGTAACCTAGCCTCAGACCATTGGTTCTGACTCATTTCATTCCATCTTCCTGTATGGCTCCACCCTAGCCACACTGTTCAGCTAGTGATCACACAAAGCACGGTTACTTCTGCCTGAAACACTCTTTCCTTATGGATTACTCTGATTTGCTTCTTAATTCAGGTCTTTGCTCAGAAGTCAATTCTTTAGAAATTTACCCAGATTGCACAACCCAATATAGAACTCCCCTTCCACGGTGCTCCTTCAGCTTCACCTACTTTATTTGCTTTCACAACACTTATTGGCTACTTTTATATGATCTTTATTTAATTTTACTTGTTTACTGATGCTTCCCCCAGTAGACTCTAAACTCGATGAGGTACAGGAACTTTTTCAGTGCCAGACTCATGGTAAATAATATACATTTGCTGACTAAATGATCAAACATACAATGAGAAACACCTATCACGAGTAAAGACACTAATAAATGGAATTCATCTACACTTATGAGGGATGTGTGGATTTATAATAGCATTTGTGAATTGGTGCAAAATTATATACATGCATGATAATATTCTTTTTAACCCAGCAATGAGTCACTATCCCCATAATCTAAATAAAGTTTCAAAACAGAAGAATTTATATAAAAGAAGTATGCTTATAATGGCACTAGTTATAGTGGGAGAAAATAATTAGAAACAAGGAATTTTTATCAATAAGGATATGGTTGAATAAAATGTGGTACATACACAGCATAGATTATGCAGGCTTGAAGAACTGAAGTTAGACAGAGCACAGTAGTGTATGCCTGCATGCCTGTAATCCTAGTGACTCAGGAAGCTGAGGCAAGAGGATTGCAAATTCAAGACCAACCTGGGCAATTTAGTGATATCCTACTTCAAATTTTAAAAATTTTAAAAGGGCTGGGGATGTAGCTCAGTAGTAAAATGCCTCTTCAAACTGGTTCAATGCCCAGTTTTTAAAAAAATGAAAAAAAATAAATGACTGCTGGTTTCAAAGGATCTATATTATATTTTAGGCAAGTAAGGTTTGTAATGTAAGTCCATTTTATAAAAGTGACCAACTCTATACAAGTTTGATTATCAGCCCAGCGTAAGATGAGGTATCAGTTGTTAATGATGGGTTTTGGGCATGTTAAGGAAAGAATTCTCTTTTTAAACATGCCCACACCAAAATTAGCAGAAATAATATTGACACCATTACATACAATTATACATGTGTGGTAGATACTGTAGGTTGTTTGTCCAAATATGATGGACATTGCCCATCACTTTCCCCATTCTCAGTCTACTACTCAATATAAAAGCAGCAAAATGCCAGAAGCACTCTTTCCCAGTCTCCCTTGCAGCTGAGGCATGACTATGTAACCCGACCAATAAGAAGTAAAAATTTGTTAGTCTCTCCTAGGAAATTTGTTTTTTCTCCTTGAAAAGAGAAACACAAGGGTTCTTTTCCGTGGTTTCTGATTTTTTTGCAGGGAGGGGGATCAGGGATCGAACCCGGGAGTACTTAATCACTGAGCTACATTCCCAGCCTTTTTTTGTATTTTATTTATAATTTTTATAAATTGTATTTTATATGTAATTTTTTTGTAATTTATTCATAAATTATTGGGATCTTTAGTGAGGAGGCATCATTTATAAAGTCAATTCAAAATAATAACGTTGATCTCATTACTTTAAAAAATATGAAATCAGCTGGGCGCAGTGGCGCACGCCTGTAATCCCAGCACTTGGGAGGCTGAAGCAGGAGGATCCCAAGTTCAAAGCCAGCCTCAGCAACTTAGTGAGGCCCTAAGCAACTCAGTGAGACCCTGTCTCTAAATAAAATACAAAAAAGGGCTGGGGATGCGGCTCAGTGGTGGGGTGCCCCTGGGTTGAATCTCTGGTACCAAAAAAAATAAAAATTAAAAAAAAAATAAAAAATATGAAATCAGGGGCAGGGAGCAAATAAGACAAAATGAAGATAAAGGTTGTAAATATAATTATAAAACATATTGCACAGTGTCAAAAGTTACTAGCCAATGAAGAAACAATGTAAAAAAATTTTTTAATAATGTGGTATTTTAAAAATGCCAGAGTAGAAAAACTGAAGCATTTGAAGAGACCAAATAAAAATATTGTATGTCGTGTTATGGTTGACATGGATAAAGGTAAAAGAATGCTTTTGAAAACTTAAAATATCCAATCTAAGAATAAAAAGCAAAATACTATTTTAGAAACACAAAAGCAAAGCATATAGTTTAAAGCAAAATACCAAAAAAAGAAGTAACAAACATTCATGAACTAAAAAGCTGGAGATGAAGATGCAGCTCAGTGGTCTAGTGCTTACTCAGCACTGCGAGGAAAACATTTTTTAAAGCTGGGTTAAGAGTATAGGTGTGAAACAGGACACATGCTTAACCATGTGCCAGGCCCTAGATCCATTATAACAATAAAGGGAAAATAATTAACACTCTGTGAAGACATGATGATCTCAGAATGGGTTAAAAATGACCCAAATCTGACTTCCAATTGAAAATAGTACACACCACTCAATTTAAAATTTATCAGAACCAATAAAAAAAAAATTAGAGTATAAATTTACTTTCCTCCCTTCCCCAAATCATAATGAAATAAAAATTGAAAGAAATAAGGATGTGAAACAGCTGGGCAGAAATAAGCATCTTTCTTTTTCTCCTCTGGAAACCAGACAAAAATATTGGGGAGCAAAGGTTTAGCTCCATGACCTTTCTCAATGAAGTATGAGAAAAGTATAAAATCAAACCCCAAAACACAGGTAGGTAAGTACAGATGCTCCCTTACAATGGAATTGCCCCAATAAACTCATAATGAATTGAAAATATGTTAAATATCTCATACAGAGATGGGTGTTTTGGAGACAAGACAGGATTCAGAACCACAAAACACAATATCCAAAGACCCTAGCAACACAGTAACTGTAAATGACCAGTTGTTCACTTCATGATCATGTGGCTGAGTGGGAGCTGTGGCTCAACCTGATGCACCACCTTGCAACAGAGTATTTTATATTGTACTGTATTTTATATTATACTGGTTGAGGACAAGATCAAAATTCAAAGATCAATGTATGGTTTCTATGGAATGAGTATCACTTTTGCCCCATGTTAAATAATACAAGTTGAACCACTGTAGGTTTGGGACTGTGTGTACTGCCAAAAGCACCTCCGATTGTGCAGAAGAAATGAACAGACAACCCAGTGGCAGTTAGAAAGCACCAACAAAAATATGTTTGCATTCTAAAAAGCATGTGCAAGAATGAAGGTGAGCAGGGTTGATCCAATACAAAGCTTAGATACCATCAGGAAGGTCCAGCAACAGAAATATTGAGAAATGCAAGAAAAGCATAAATTGTGATTCACTAAATAATACTTTTAGGACAAATCAAAGTACTATTAGAAATAAAATGGAAAAGCAGCAAAACTTATCAAAAGATGGAAAATACTGCTCCAAGAACAGAAATATTTATAGTAAAAAAGGAATAAAATAGTTATGAGATAGGGAGAGAATTCTTTGCTTAAAGAATGCAGAAATTATTGAATAAAAAGTAGGAAGAAACTTGGTGTGGTGCTGCACACCTGTAATCCCAGATACTGGGGCTAAGGCAAGAAGGAGCCTTCAAGGACATCCTAGACAGCTAAACCTAATTGTTTCAAAATAAAATTTTAAAAGGGCTGGGGATGTAGCTCAGTGATAAAATATTTACCTAACATGTGTGAGGCCCTGGGAAGAACGAAGGGAGGGAAGAAAGGAGGAAGGGAGGGAGGGAGGGAGGGAGCGAGCGAAGTGGGAAGAATAGGGAAAATACAAGATTTTCAGGAACTAGACCTAGGGATTCCAAAATACCATGAAAATGGTTCCTCCCATACTCCTCTTATCAATTCTGGGTAAACACACACACACAGAGAGAGAGAGAGAGAGAGAGAGAGAGAGAGAGAGAGAGAGAGAGA
>JAJEJO010049317.1:273153-335987 GCA_020662805.1 Glaucomys volans
AGAGAGAGAGAGAGAGAGAGAGAGAGAGAGAGAGAGAGAGAGAGAGAGAGAAAACTAAAATTGTGGACAAAATAATGAAGCTTTTACAAGAACAGAGCAGCTCCTACAAGCAGCTCCTACCACAGCGGCTATTTTCAATCCTGGCTGCACATTTCATTACCAGTGATTTTCTGGGGGGAGGGAGACATGAAAAAATATCAAGAAGGAAAAACTTGATAATAAAATGGGTAAAGATATGAACAATTTTAAACACACACACACACACACACACACACACACGACCCTTAAAATACATTTAACATTTCTTAAAATAGGAGAACATTAGAACTATATCAAAATACCTTTTCTCATTTTTCCAACTGGCAAAGATTGAAGACACCAGAAAATATAGCTTCCCAAGATTATGCATTGCCACATAGTTTTAATGACATATATTGAAATGTATATGGTCATATATTAAGTGATTGAACAAACTGGATACAGAGAAGTCCTATTTCTATCAATGAGTATAATCTCGAGGAATTGATGTGGAGCATTCACCAGTAGATAGACTGTCAAGGAAAAAAGTGCCAGAGTATTTATGATATATTACCCTTTGTGTAAGAAAGAAGAAATATGAAAATATATGCATTTCATTAAAAAAGAAATAAAGGCAAGAAAACCTAGAGACTAATAAGTTTGGTGACCTACAGGAGGCAGGTTAGAAGCGGATAGAAAGAACAGAAGGAATTAGAGGGTAAGAGAGGATGTCATTTTCTAAGTATCTGTAAATCATTCTAATTTTTGTAACCATGTTAATGTATTACACATGCAAGGAAGAAGGAAGGGAAGAAGGGAGAAGGCAAAGGAGGGAAAGGAAGGGAAAGAAAAGGAGGGAGGGGAAAAGAGAAAGTAGAGAGAAAGGGAAAGGGAGAAGAGAAGGGAGGTAAAGAGGAAGCAGAAGAAAGAAACAATGAGGGAATGGGCCCTAAACTGGAATACGAACAGAAACAAACCCAGTAACATTTTGAATTAATAACAAACCAAACCAATGGCAGGAATGAGTGAAGACTCTACGTTCTGAACATAGTACTTAAACTGGGTCCCCTAAATCTAAAGACAAACTGAGTTCTAACCATACAGTATTGAATTCTATTTAAAAGACTTCCTCTTAGCAGTAGCCTTACAATTCTTTAATTATTTGCTATTATAGCATTTAACAAACAATATGTTGAGGACAATGGTGTCCAGTATTTTCACTGTCTGGAGAATGGAAATACATATATAGAAAGAATAGACAGACCCAAGGGATGTTGGGTTGGGATTAGAGATATCACAGTGAACTCATGGATTTAAGGAATGTGTATAAAGGTTATACCAATAGAGATGTGTGTGGGTATGTACATATGCGTATTTCTACCTTCTAGTTCTGCTGTGAAAACCTACAAACTAGCATAGCACATCAAAAGTCAAGATCTTAGTTACTAAATTCCAGTTACTAGATCTTAGTAATTCTTAGTTACTAAATCTAAATCAGAGATCCATGAAGAAATGCTGATTTCAGGGCTGGAGCAGGAAAAGTGCAAGATGAGCCAAAATGAGCCTGTGAAATCCATCTGAACCCAAACGTAAATTCTACTCAATGATGTTGAATATGTAAAAGGAACATGGTGCCCTCTTGAAAGGGCTCACACTGGCCAAATTCAGGACAACTGGAGCACCAAAGAAAGTAATGATGGTAAAGGATTATCATCAACTGAATAAATCAGAAACCAAGAGTCTGTACTGAAACAAGGGAACACTCCTTTTTATAGGAATAAGTCAACTAAGATACACCAATGATGATAGAGGTAGAGAAATCACCATGTGGCAATCATAATAACTGATTAAAGCAATATCAATGACAGTAAAATTTTATAGGTCAAGTATGAAGAGGAACAGGTATATTCTCAAAGTTCTGCTACAAGATACTTACAAAGGAGGAATTACTTTATAAAGGAGAAACTGCAACTCTCATTCACATGGTCAAAGTTAGCATCAAAGGGACAAACTGATACTGTTACAAAGTCTGATACATCAAGAAAAACACATGACTTCTATTGCATGCCCACCAAAGTGCATAACCTGAACCAAACTGTGAAGAAACGTTATTCAAACTCCAAGAAATATTACACAAATTAACTGGCACATACTCTTCACAAATGTGATGTCATTAAACACAAAGAACTGAGGACCGAGACTGAAGCAGTGGCACAGGCTTGTAATCCCAGCAACTCAGAAGACTGAGGCAGGATGATCACAAGTTCAAAGCCAGCCTCAGCAACTTGATAAGGCCCTAAGCAATTCAGTGCGACCATTTCTAAATTAAAAAAAAAAAAAAATTAAAAGGGCTGGGGATGTGGCTCAGTGGTTTAGTGCCCCTGGATTCAATCCCTGGCCAACAAAAACAAACAAAACAAAACAAAACAAAAACAAAAAAACCCTGAGGACCTGTTCCAGTCTAAAAGGAAATAAGTGAATGCAACATACAAACTTCTCATTTGCTATCGTTTTTTCCTTTGCTGTCAAGGAAAAATTATATGGGATAAATGGCAAAATCTGACTAAGGATTATACATCACTCATAACACTGAAGACAATTTTATGATTTTGATAACTTTATTTACATAAGGAACCATTCCTGCTTTTAGGAAATATGAAGATTTTAGGAAACAATGATTTATTTAAGGCTAAAGGAATATCATGTCAGCTTACTCCTGAATGTTTCAGGAAAAACATTTAGAAAGAATAAATGTTGTAAAATGCTATAACATTTGATCAGTGTAGATGAAAGGTATGGAAAACCAGCATCACCACTTTTGGCAGAACAGTGATAAGTGGCAAGGTAACTTATTTAGTTATCTAGGAATATATTTCATATTTATGCTAGAGTACAACTAGAAGTTAAATTAACCAAGTACAAGGAAACAATGGAGGCTTTAGAAATGTTTATTTACCAAGGTGGCCAACTATTATAAAAACTTCTTTATAATTTTCATAGGCCCACATTACCATGGCATTTTTTTTTTTCCAACTGCAGATGGTGACTGACGAGATAAAGAGGACTGAGATGGAATGAAAGAAGCAAGGAAGAAAATCTCAGAACATATTGTATACTGTAACACTGAGTATAGATTAGTGAAACTTTTGTTTTGGCATATGCATGTATACGTAAACTGACCCACAAAATAAAATGTATTTCTGATTGTAGGTTGCAGTAAGAAAAGGGGCTTTGTGCTTTTCAGTAGAATCTAGACTCACCTACATGTAGATCTGGTGGCATTTCATTCAGGTACATTTCACTATCAAACTCAAAAAGAATGGCAATGTTGTTCTAAGCTCTGCTCTTGGACATGCTGGCTCTTCAGATATTTCTCCATAAGTAAAATTCACTGCCATTCGAAACATTAAAAGCTCACTTGAGAAACAACATACAACACAGCCATTCAATCTTAGAAATGGAAGAAATATTCTTTATTGGCATTCTCTAAAATAATAACTAACCACATATACTGAGTACTTTATATGTGGCTAGTATGAATGAGGAACTGGTGAACTTCATTACATTTAAATAGTCACAGGTGGACGGTGGCCACTATAGAGATGCATGCTTTATTACTTCCCAAAATCTGTAGCTAGATCACAAGGATCATCATCTGAATCACTTGGGGGCTTCACAGAAATGCAGAAACACAGGCCTGACTTTAGGCATGAATCAGAATGGACAGCTGACTCATGTGCACTAAAGGCATTGATCAAAAGGACTGGTTCTCAAAGTGCATATCATTACTGAGTTCTACGGTACCAATGGAAATTTATGGAACACTTTGAAACAATTGCTGGTGAAGTGTTTTTGGCATTTCTGGGGATGAACAATACACAAAACAAACCCACAACTGAAAAGCTCATATGCCAAAAGACATGCACAAATATTTCACCTGAAATTTATGTACTTTTTAAGAATTTATTAACACTGAAAACTTAAGTCTCATTCCATTATCTAACGCAAAGTATTTTTGCAACTGTATTCTGAATTTTCCAGGAATATCATGTGTAAATTAAGGATTTTATTTTCCTAGAGTAACTTATTTAATAGCCTGCACTTATCACATTGACACAGAGGTGTGTAAGTCCAATTGTCAGACTATTATGTAGTTAAGTTTTAACTAAT
The DNA here is from genome assembly GCA_020662805.1 of Glaucomys volans. Lineage (NCBI taxonomy): Eukaryota > Metazoa > Chordata > Mammalia > Rodentia > Sciuridae > Glaucomys > Glaucomys volans. The sequence goes on from JAJEJO010049317.1 coordinate 277,342, forward strand.
TTATTAAAAATTACTTCCCTATTATTTCCCTCTATTATTCTATTATTATCTCTATTCTCCGGTTAGGGATTTTTTTTCTTAAATAAAAAAAGGTAGGTAGTAAGTTATATGACTCCTGAATTTCACTTCAGAAAACCAGATGTGCTATTAATGCTTATGTTTTACATATTAGGTGGATCTGAGATTTACGAACAAATTTTAAAGATTTATGCATCCACTACCATCCTTATAGAACAGGAAATCTTAATTTGAGAATACAAGGCCCCTCAGCCTAAGGAATTAATCCATGAAGTGGCTTCAGATTTACAAAATTTATAAAATAAAAAAAATGGATACATGTACATCATATCATGCTGTAGCCACCCTTGGGGGAAAAAACACTATCTCATCGAAAACTATCATATTAACAACCATATACCCCAAGACTGTATAAATTAGGCTACATTATAAACTTTGACCTCAAAATGTGGTTGATTCCCACCCCCTTGTATTTATGAAATTGCAATCTATATCGTTTTTGCCAACACTTGACAACTTTTAAGAAAACAATCTCATGCAAGTTAGATGTTACTCTCTACATTGCTTACACTATAGGTTTTATTTTTATGGAGACTTATGGAAGAGGGCAAACACCCATTAAACAAACACTTGCTATGTAACAGGCACTAAGCTATGCTCTCTACATACAGAACTCTTTGTGTCACAAGTGCCCTCTGATACAAGTACTACTCTGTTTCACAGATGAGGAAGCTGGCAGAGCTCAACAACCTTAAATAAGTTTATACAGCTAATAGATGGCAGTATTAGAATTTGAACTTTGGATAAGAGGATGATGATATATAATGGGGATGGGGGGTGAGAGAAAAATGGAGGAACTTTAGATTACATAGAGGGAAATGAAGGGGGGTATGAAAAATGGTGTAATGAGACAGACATCACTACACTATGTACATGTATGATTACACAAATGGTATGAATCTACATCATGCACAACCATAGAAACAAAAAAGATGTACCCCATTTGTGTACAATAAATCAAAATGCAATCTGTAAAAACAAAAAATAATTAAAAAATTTTTTTGAACTTTGGCTAATCTCCCTCCAAGGCAAGTGTACAACTTTCTGGAGCAAATGGGGTTTTTGTTGTGTTTTTAGTCTTACTGTGAAATATCTACAGCCTCTTGTCTTCCTTTGGCATAGCCTACCAACTTACTTAATGGCATTTGTCTAAGCATTACATTAGCATCTTTGAATGAACTGCTTCACCAAAGCAGGTTTTATGGAATGCATTTGGCTTACTAACTTTTAACTTTTTTCATACTCCTTCATTCCTGCCCCCCACCCCCACCTCCTGCAATAAGGCAAGGAACACATAAATGCTTACCACATGCTGCTCTAGGTAATAAATAAAATATATTAGTAAGAGGCCTACAAAGTAAATTCAGCTTTGCCGGATGATTCAGAAACCACTTGAAATCATTCTTATGAAAAACTAACTATCAACTATGACACTAAGTACACAGCTTCAATATTTTCTACTTTGAGAAAACTCTTGTCTGCTTTCTATGGGCAGAATAAGAACACCTAACAAGCAGATAAACAATGACCACATTTAAGGGCATGAGGAATAAGTAGGGAGATAGCTGGGATATCATTTAGGGTAAGAATTCAGTTAGGGGCAATGAGAAATTTTTGAGAAACTGAAGTGGGCTTGGAGACATTGTCTCAGCAGAAGATCAAGTAGGTAAAAATGCAAATCAGACTCATTTGATAAAGCCCTTTTTGGTGGGAATGGAATTATATGTTTACTAGAAGTAAAAAGAAAATGGAAAGATAGGATATTCAGATTTTATTTTGAGTGCTAGGGATTGAACCCAGGACTTCCACCTGAGTTACACACCCAGTCTTGGATATTTGTATTTTGCCAAAAACACAATTACTACAAAATATTTATAGTAAATATCAACATATTTTTTCTATAAAGAGCAAGAAAGTATCTTAGGCTTTGTGGTCAGTCTACCATATTAGCCAACAAGTGAGTGAGGTCATATTTCATTGAAACTTACTTATGAAACTGATTTGGGAATTGACTATAATTTGTAGACCCCCAAAACAGAGATCTAGTAGGTAAGGAGAATCAGATCTATGAACAGGAGAAAGATGATGGTTAAGGAAAGAAATTTGGAAATCACTGGTACAAGCAAGGTATCAAGATAAATAACCCAAGGACAGCAGAGATGGAAATATGAACATGTGAAGATAAAACCCTTATAAAATCAACACTTTTTAAAGCATGAAGAAGAGATAAAGAATTAGTGGCTTTCTGAAAGAAAAAAGGTGTACAAAATACCTATGTATCCCATAAATATCATTTTGGCCACATTACAAAACACATTTTGGCCACATTACAAAACAGTGCCCCTAAAACAAATTAAATGGCAAGGTAAAACTGAAACAGAGAAATAGTCCCCAAGGTGTACATAATATGCTTAACACTATGTCATAATGAGAAAATGCAAAGCTGAGACAAATTTCATGACTCACATTTTGTATGGAGTATTCTACACACCAAAACACAAGGTCAGGCATCATGCACAAACCAATCAAAACTGAGTCAAAGGCTGAAGACAAAAAATAAAATAGGAAAACAGTGCCCCTAAAACAAATTAAATGGCAAGGTAAACTGCTTATGACAATAAATGTGTGTTTGAGAAATGTTCTCATTTAGTAAACTATTAAATTCATTATAAGGTTTAAAAATAAAACTAGTTCCAATGTCACTATTTTTGGTTGTAGCTTTTCAACATTTACTAGTCTGAAATAAAAGCAGTAAGCTCATGGCTTATCTTTGAGAAATAGTACAATCTAGGAAATAAACTATCTTGTATTTATAACCAGGTTGGCTCATTAGAAGAAAATAAATGAAAACCCAATCAGAAAAGTACCACAAGGAACAAAACTGCAAAACTTACAAAGCTGCTTTGTAGAACACAATGACTAACAGATGATAGTCTGTGTATGTGGACTAAAATGGTCTGGGTGTCAAATGGGTAGAGAATAAGAGCCACTTAGTACTGCTGAAGAAAAACAAATTGTCTTCATTATGCTTAGTGTACAAAGATAGGACTACAATGTCTTAACAATGAGGGTCTGTGAAGGTGAAAATGCCAAAGGAAGGGAAAGAGGAAGGGAGGGAAAAGGAAAGGGAGAAAAGAAAAGGAGTAAATCTACCCATAAAGGAACATCCATATAATAGAACATGTGAACAATGAAAATAATGCATTCTGCATGCACTATAACAAAAATGTTCAAAATTATTAAATGACAAAACAATGCTAATAAAATGACTTTTGTGTCTAAAGAAAAAAATCTAGACACATGTGCACATATACACATCTGATATGCACAGAAAATCTCTAGACATTTATAATAAATTTGAGTGGTACCTTGAAAAAGAAGAGTGAAATTGAAGGAGACAGGAATGTTTCACCTTCTCCCCTTCTGTAGGGAAGAAAAATAAACAGGCATGTGTTATGTTTGATCAAACATTAAAAGAAAAAAATCATGGATCAGTACTTTGGGAAGGTGGATGGAGAAAGCACTGCTACCTCTAAAACCACACTAATGCAGACAAAATTACACAGAAAATACAATAATATGCTCAAAAATAAATGGTGAAATTTAAAAAAAAATATACTTGGAGAATCATATAGTTTAGTCATGTAAAGTAGAAACTAGGTCTTGCAAAAGCTGTAAATTGCACACACAAGTTTGTCTGAATCCTGTAGTGATCCATTTAGATTCAATGTTAAAGCTGAAAAAAATCTTCAGCACAATCAGCTTCATTTTATATTTACCTATAGACTACAGAATTGCCAGGAATGTAAATGTAGTTCTATTTCAGGAACAAAAGCTATTTGTAGAACTTTATGGAGACACTCATTTTGAATTTGCTCTTAAAATTTCTTTAGAGCAGGGACCCAGTCATTTTGTTCTACCTATATACTCAGCATCAAGGACATAGTAAAGTATTCTCTCATATAAAACACCTATGTAATATGCACATATATATATGTAATTTTTTTCTTTTTGCTAGAAAGAAGGCAGGGAAGTAACTTCAGTGCAAAACTATGAGGAATTACAAGGTCTGAAGAAATAAAGGGAGAAAATTAACATGAAAAATTGGTTCCTCTTGAGTTTCATGTGACCATAAACCTATAATTTCATTCTTTGCTTCCACCAGTGGAAAAAATAATCACAAGAAAATATAAATCTAAAACTACCCTAGGTAACAGACAGGCTGTTTAATATCTACTTGGAATTCATAGTAAGCAACAAACAACAGAATTAAGATGTTACTCCAAGGGCTCAAAATTTTGACAAGTCCATTAACAATTACAAAGAGATGAGGAGCACAGACATAACAGACCTACCTGTTTCAGGGAATGAAGGGCAAATGAGCTGGCCTGGGCTACTTGGGAAAGCAAACAAGGAGTAGTGCTTCTCAAATCCTTTGTGATAAAGGACCAGTTTTAACTCCTGCACTGTCAATCATACTTTTGTAAAATGTTTTAAAAATTACTAGAAAAATGAGCACATACCCTTCCCCAACCTTCCCTATTCCTGCAGTACTGGGGATTGAACCAAGGTCTCCATTATGTAAGGCATAGTGGTCTACCACTGAGCTACATCTTCAGCCCTTTTTATTTTGAGACAGTGTCTGGTTAAGTTGCCTGGACTGTCCTCTAACTTGTGATCATCTTGCCTGAGCTACCCAAATAACTGGGATCATAGGGATGCACCACAGTACCCAGCATTACTACATATTTTAATGTTGGAGCAATGCAAAATTGCTATAGAAGTTTCTAGATACTCAAAAATTGCTATAGTAGTCACCAGAGACACGGTAAATAGTAATGAGTTTTGTTTTTCAATGTCAATGTGGCCTAAAATCTTGAATCTATGTGGAGGGTCTTATGTCAATTGAATAAATTGCATTTTTTTCTTCACTTACTCATACTGAAGATAGTCTGCAAGAAACACAGATAAAAAGTAGCATGGAGGTTTGTCATTAATTTGTTTTAATTTTAAAATGCAAAACACTGCACTATCACAACGCCTCACTAAATTTACGTTATCCTTTTGAATGCAACTTCAGCATTTAAAAATATCAACTATCAATTCGAATACTATTATTTTGCCATTTATCTTAGAAGATAAGTTAGAATAAAAGTAAGTACAATGTGATTTAGGGTCTTTAGAACCTAATTTCCAGGATTCAAATACACCTGACAAAAGCTATAAAGACACATAAATCTCAATGCTTCTGTTTCTTCATTTGTAAAATGGGGAATTACTAGTACCTACATATCCAAGAATTATTGTGCATATAAAGTGACTGGAGCTCATGTAAGTGTTGTAATTATTTAATTCTTACATATTATGCACCACATTCTTTAGTAGAATTGGTAAAATTAAGATTAAATTCATTTAATGAAATGTTGCATCTCACAATGAACTATTTATCTGTTAAAGATTACTTCAGTTTTCTATTATGAAATATATCTATTTATAACCTCCTGTTGGACAGGGAAATATAGTAAAGTTATGAAAAGCTGCAAGTCACTGTGATATTTAAATGGCAATTGCCAAAAGTGATTCACAATAATTTATCACCCCCCTTCCTGTTCCTGGGGAAAAGATTTAAAATAAAACTGTGATTCTAAAATAGTTATAATAATCAAATGTTACAAATTTTTTAAGAACTTAGAATTGTGTTATTTAATGTATAATTCTTCCTCTGTGGCTAAAAGCTTATACTGCTTAAAACTAGACTGCATTTTAGGATTTAGGAAATGAGAGCATTAACTTCTAATAAATGCACTATTCCAATCCTACTCACTGCCAACACACCAACATCACTGTCACTTTTAAGAAAGTTCTTCAAATGCTCACAACTATACATAACAACACAGACAATAAATCACCTGAACCAATCACCCAAGCTTAAACAGTAGACATTGGGAACAGAATGTGCAGATTAAACACACAACATTCAATATTTCTATAATATGGAACAAATAGCATTTGTGGCATTTAGAGTAGTCAAATGGCAAACAGTGGTACCCTTTAAAAACTGCTTTAAAATTCTACAATGAAACCAATGCTATTAATTTAATGTTTATTTTATAAGGATCTTTGTTAAGTTTATCAGTTTGAAAATGATCCATTCATAATCACCACTTAAAGACAAAATCTCCTATCTACTAATGGTTTCCATTCTGCAGTACAGTTCACCTTACCCTTTGTTCTATGATAGCCACACTTCATTTCACAGTTCACATCTGAACTATACGATTATGTACCAGAGACAAAATATTTTCAAGTTTGCTTTCAAATGAAACCTACACAAAGAATAGATGAAGTTTTCAAGTTTGCAGAAAACCATACTACAACAATTGATCGATATAAATATCTTAGTACTTATTTATTCTGTTCTATTGCGATAAGAACACTAATGCATATGCCCCCACCTGTACTTCCCCTATGCTATCATTCTGACACTTATAAGAACATCTCAACTTGCAAACAAGATTTACAACCACTGTTCCTATCAATCAAATGGTGATGCACCAAAATCCCAATTCTCATGAATTTTACATATTGAAATTACATTATTTACTTAAGAATAAAGAACTGGGCCTTACTTTATAAAAAAACAAAGATAGCCACATCAGTTTAATTCCATATATATACTACCTATTCAATTTATTAAAAATTATAATAAACATAAACTAGTGCTCCAAACTTATGCTGTTCCAAGTGGAAGACACTACAAGAGAAGACACAATAGAGACTGCCTTGCAATAAGAAGTACAAATTCCTTCTATAGAAATGGGAGAAATAAAAGGACAAATCTAGTTGTCTAAAAGACAATTCACTGTACACATTTTATTTACAGTTTTGTACACTGTCTTAATACGAATGGGACTGCTTTTCTACTTGAGCCATTTTTAACCAAAGCAAAATAACCTAAGTAATACAAAGTGTTAAAATACAGCATAAAGATACAAAAACAGACATACTAATTCTAGTTAGGAATGTAATTATGATGTTACATTTTTTATAATCCACAATTATGTTTAGGAAATCACACAAACATAAATCACTGATTTGAATGAAATGCATAAATTTGTAGCAAAGTTTTGTAGTTACAAAAAACAAAAAAATTACCAAAGAATGCACAAAATTAATGTTTATTCCACCTTTGTGTCATATTCCTGGATCCTTCACCAATGTTACATAAGGAAAAAACAAAAGCAAAACAAATGGAAAACTGAAATCAGAATCACTAATGTTATCAAGTAGGGAAACAAATAAATTAAAATCTAGCAGCCATCAGCAAGAGTACAGCAAAGATAATGCTGTCAAAAGAAACAAAGAAAATTGCTAGAAAACTGTATGCATCATACTCTTTCAAACCAGCAAGATATGCCCCTGCATACAATGGAACATAAACTCAATTTTTTTCCTATTAAGGTATAGAAATGCAAGTTCTTTTGAATATTGTGGATGGGTAAAACGTGTTTGTAATGGTAATTCTACTAAGCTAATACAGAGTGGGCCAGGAACACATTTATGGATTCTGGGGATGATGTGGACTGTAATTCTTTGATTGGGATAGTGGACACTATAATAAAAATTAAAAAAAAAAAATGAACACAGAAGTACAAGACAAAGGCGAATGAGACTTCTCTTATATCTGAGTAACATTTAGATGGAATCAAATTTAAATGCAGTCCACTCTGCTTTTGAAGAGGCTTTGGTTCAGCTCCCAAATCTCGATTGCTTGACGCAGTCTCCTATGAGAATACTCAGAAGGTGTCTTCTTAAACAACAAACCTATTTTTAGTGGTGGAGCCGCTCTTAGTAGCTGTGTCTGCATGGGACTGATAACCAATCACTATCTTTGGAGGAAGTCCTAACCTTTCCTTGTATACTCTCCTAGAAAACAAAGAAGAAAGTGGTCATTTATTTTTATTCACCAAGACATAAAAATTAATTTTAAAAATTCATTATTAGTCTTAATATTTTAAAAAAACCTACACTGAGTAAAATAGGAAATTGCACACCCTTTTCCTTTTAGCTTGATTTACTTTTTATTTCCATAACAATCTTAATCACTTAACAAATATTTGAGACTCAACTGGAAGTAAATATCAAGTACTGTGATAATTGTTCCTATATCAATAGTAAGCAAAATAGAGTCAGTCTTTGGTTCCCTGCCATTTACAGTACAGTAGGGAAAACATAATCAAATAATCACAAATACATACGATGAAACTGTTATTACAAGCTTACTTAAACTTCATAAAAATAGGGAACAGGAACGCCTTTTTTATTTTTTTGACCTAAAATGTTGTATTTTACATATCAACACTAGTAAATACTGTATATTACTATACCATTACATTTGCCATATCTAATACTGAAAAGATTAAACAATAAAAAATAAACATTTTGAGGGAGATTTACAATTTTCTCAGGATAATTTAGAACATACATAATTTCTGCCTTATATACTAACTCTACAGCCTTATTTTCAAGTAAGATGTTCCTAAGGCTGGGGTTATAGCTCAGTGGTAGAGAACTTGACTAGCATGTGAAAAGTCTAGATTCAACCGAGCACTGGGGGCAGTGGGGGAGAGGATAAAAGGGGATCCTTGACCATTTGGCACAAGAAGATGTGACTACTATAAAGAACCAGATGTGAATAAGTGACAAATACAACTGTACCATACTATATAAATCAGAGGATCTAATCTCATCTGCAATATTAGAGAAAGCTTCTTTTGTAAAAGTCATGAGATAAGAAAAGGAAGCACATTTGAGGGCTGAGAAACAAAAATAAAGTTGAATGTCAGGCAAGGCTAACAAAGTCCCAGGGAGAGTCTCATACTTCAATTTAGAAATCTAAATCTTTATTCTTAGAAAGAAATAGCAGGCCGGGCATGGTGGCGCACGCCTGTAATCCAAGCAACTTGGGAGGCTGAGTCAGGAGGATGGCGAGTTCAAAGCCAGCCTCAGCAACTTAGTGAGGCCCTAAACAACTCAGTGAGACCCTGTCTCTAAATAAAATACAAAATAGGGCTGGGGATGTGGCTCAGTGGCCAAGTGTCCCTGAGTTCAATCCCTGGTTCGAAAAAAAAAAAAAAAAAAAAAAAAAGAGATAGCAAAAAAATTTGAAAGCAATAAAAACAAAGGAATATACATTTATTTATTTATTTATTTATTTTGGTACTGGGGATTGAACCCAGGGGCACTCCACCACTGAGCCACATCCCCGGCCCTATTTTTGTATTTTATTTAGAGACAGGGTCTCACTGAGTTGCTTAGGTAGGGCCTCGCTAAGCTGCTGAGGCTGGCTTTGAACTCGTGATCCTCCTGCCTCAGCCTCCCAAGTGCTGGAATTACAGGTGTGCGTCACCACGCCCAGCTAGGAATATACATTTTTATGGAGCTATATCACCCAACATGATATTCCACCTGCTCTTCAGAAGATTTTACTAACTTCCTCCAAATAGAGTATCTAAAAACAATTTTTATACTAATTGAAAATGACTACCAGATTTAAGTTACAGTGCAATCCATTCCCTTCAAATATAATTTCCCATTAAAAATGTCAAAAAGCCAAAGGACTAATTCATACATATTGGAAGGGTTAAAATATTTTTTCCTTGAAAAACTGTCAAAATGTTTTCAGATTTCAAAAATATTCAATGCGGACACAAATACAAAATGTTTATAAGAAATGTTTATAAGAAAATGTTTATAAGAATACAAAATGTTTTAAGTTCTTCAACTCTTGTTTTCAAAGTAATATGAAACTTCTAAACTGAAGTTTTGATACTGAAGGAAAGACTCTAAACATGATGACAAATCAACAACTCCTTTCTTACAGAAGACACAGACAGAATGCAACCTGAAAAATTCCTACACAGAATACAACCTGAAAAATCCCAAATTCTAATTTGGAAAGGAATTATATTATGTTCATAGAAGAATTTATAATGTTTGAAAAATCACAAAACAAACAATTCAAACATTTTGCAACCTATAACAAACTAATACTTATTAACATAAAATTAAAAAACAAATTTTACTAATTTGATAAATTTACTAATATAATTGTAATAAAAAGAAAATCCTAACCAACACTAATGTTTGAAAGTAAATGATGGGTCATTTTTACAAAGAATAAAATTTATCAAAAAAAATAAATAAAATCTTACATACATGTGGAGACTTAAGATGTTTAAATTTCAAGGAAATTCTATATGTACATATATGTGAAAATTACACATATCATGTGCCAATACTCACTGAATTATGATGAGTTTTATACATTCATACTTTTCAAAGTAGCACTTTTATTTCAAAGAGTATTTTTCAAATTTGAGGAGAATACATTTTCATTACTTAACAAGTAAATAAAGTACTACATGCCAACGTAGAGTGGTCTAAGGATCACATACTAGATTGATGAAAAAAAACAATTTTACAGGCATGGATAGAAAAAATACAAGTAAGACAATGAGTACCAACAGGAGCTCAAAATTATAAAAGTGGTCATAAGAACAATAAAAGGAAAATAACAGTTCAAAAACCCAAGTATTTCTAAGCTATAAGAACTTGAGGTTTTAGTTATCTTAATATTGTCAAAGTAGGCAAAGAGCAAAACCTTACCCTATATGTGTAACAGCCTCTCTGTTTTCACATTCAGTAGTCCATATTGCTATCTTATCACCTTTAGCTCTAACATTAACAACAGCTCCACACACATCATCACTGTAGTCATCAAAAGATTCTCCAATAAGGCACAGCAGCTTCAAAAACAAAAAAATTCCCAAATTAGATTCGACAGATTATAAACCATTTTATTAGATGGCAAATGTTTCCTTCTGTATTTGTATATATACAATAATAAAAGCAGCTTTTAAATCAAGAGTTGAATTTTTAAATGTCTAAATTTTATATATGTATATAATTATTTGCCCTGATTAAATATTTCAGTTGTTTTAATTTTTTTCAGAAAATTGAGCAATCAGGGCACACACAGTGATATTATTTTATTAATATTCATTTACTCTGTTGCTGCTTATACTTGTTGGCAAACAAATGATTAATGAGATAATATGAAATAGCTATTCAAGGTTAGATTGCCATGCTGTTTTTTCATGAGAACATGCTGACATTTCAATGTGGAGTTCTAAACTAGTATTTACTAATGACCTTCTTCAAAAGCAAAATTAAGTCTCTTCATTTTTTAAAAACATTACTCATTCAAATATTTAAGCGCTCAGTTAAAAAGTGCTGATTACAAACCAGACACTGAGTCAAGTGCAAGGATTAAAACAGATATAAACCCTGCTCTTAAAAGCTTGGGATTTGGAACCTGTGACTACAGAAAACGTCTTTTTAGTCATATTTAATATACCCTGTACAGCCAAAAGTTCTAGGTTACTAGAACTTTTTTAGGTTGAATGGTATTAAGTAATAATTTCACTGTTTACTCGGCTGGAGTTTGTAGGTAGGCTGGGGTTGTAGCTCAGTGGTAGAACGCTTGTCTAGCACGTGTGAGGCACTGGGTTTAATTCTCAGCATCACATATTAATAAATTTTAAAAATTAAGGTCCATCAACAACTAAAAAATTTTTTTAAATAAAAGAAAATGTAGCACACATATAGCAATGCTATAAAACGGCTGCAAACAAATCATATAAAATGTGAGGTTCTGTAATTCTGAAGTTAATGAAATGACTAGAGTGATTTTATTATGGAAGGTGGAAATTAAATGCCAATCACTTTAAATTAGACTTAGAGTATGGTAGAGTATTCCACTGTACTAGAATATAAGGTATGCAAGATTCATACAATAAAACAGTTAGTAACGTAAGATTTTCTAATGTGGGCATCTTTATTTCCTCTTAAATTAAGTAAACCAAAATAAAATGTAATATAAGGATCAGTATTCTAAAACTGCTTTATAATTTTAAAACCTTACTGTCTCTAGCCAAAAGCGATCGAGGTCACTTCGTCTCTGCTGTTTGTTCAATGTAATGAGCCATCTTCCACCCCGTTTGTTTTTCTCATCTTCCCACATAGGCTCAATACCATCCTACAGGGGAAGAACACAGTAATATTAGACAATATTGTGACCATGATGCTGAGGGAGATAATGTAACGATACTGTCAACTTCTTAACTTTATTATCAACTGCCATGGGTATAGTTATTTTAAAAGAGCAAAGGACTTTAAAAATACCAGGGGCATGACTCTGTCACTTATTTGTTATCACACCTTGTGTTTCCTTAATTTGGAAATTCTTAAACTTTCTAACTAGCAGACACCTTTTATCAGTTACTACATATACTTCGATACCTAGCAAACACATGCAAAACTTAAGCAATGTCAGAGTAAATTTATGCTGAATCCTCCAACCATCTGACAGTCAATTTATAAATATTTCAAGAAGCCCTGCACCCCTGATTAAGAATGCCTGACAAATTCAGTTTACTTAAATACCAAAAAGGAGGAACTGGAGGGGGGGGGGGGGGAGAATCAAAGCATTCATCAAAATCAATCTCAGGATGCCCTTAGAGTAATGGTTTCAATTTCTAATTTTTATACCATAAATAGAGCAAAATATGTTGATGAAAAATTCTAGTAAAGCCAATTTAATTATTAGCCTGTGCATCATAGTATAAACTATTCCTAAGTTTGTGGTAAGATTTCTCAATGAATACCTGAATGATCTAGTCCTATAATAAATAAATACATGAAATCACCAATTAGGCATACCTTAAAAAGTGAGTAGTCACAGCCAGGCATTAAATTACTAGACAACTGGATATGGTTGTATAGACTAGATAAAAGAAAAAAAAATTAAAAACATAATATGTAATGAAGAAGTTAGGTGCTTGCATTTTACACATTTAGAAATATGAAAAATTAACATAAAAAAGTTCATGTATATTTGTTTTTCTATGGAGTCAATTTCTGAAATGGACAGACAAAACTTATCTTAATGGTAAGTTCAAGAAACAATTTATAAAACAAACTATTTTTAATGATTTTGACAAAAACATTTTGATACATTGGATAACTCATACAAATAACTGCATACAAATGTAAATATAAAAAAATGAAAATAAAGGTATAAGGTTGCTCTAAGTAAATGAAAGAAACATGAGGGTAATGAATAGTTTTGTTTGTTCTCAAACATAGAAAAAATAAATCATCACTGGATGTGATGGCACACATCTACAATCCCAGCAATTCAGCAGGATCTCAAGTTCAAGACCAGCCCAGGGAACTCAGTGAGACACTCTCTCAAAAAATAAAAAATAAAACAGGCTGGGGGTATAATTTGGTGATAGAGTATCCCTGGGTACTGCAGGAGGGGAGGGGAAGAGATGAAGAGAAAAGATGAATCTATCCCTCAGGAGTGCATGACTGAAATAACCAACATCATTATCCTTAAAGTTTATCCAGTAGAATGAATTCCCCAAAACTACAAATTGTTAGCACAATGATTACCTGGAAAACTTTTTTAAAAATATAATAGTTCTAAGCTCTACCCTCTGGAATTAACAATCATTCATATGTAATGGAATGTGTATTTCTCAACTATTTTCCAAATACAAAATTAGCAGAATGATATTTGTGATTGCTTAAAGTCACTTTCCTGGTGGTAGATGGCTAGATCATTTGATCTCCTGTATTCTCTTATAGCAAAATTGTTTTTAAAAATTAACGACAGAATGCTTTGCCTATGTCTAATATTAGATGACAGAAATTAACCTCAGTCATCTATCTACAGACTGTTATCCTTAGTTTCTTTTAGAACTATTTAAACCAAGTATAGAAATATTTCAGGAAGAGTTTTAAGAAAGACCTTGGCATCCTTTAATCATACTGCATAGGATAAGACACCTATTATAATCCAGTTTGAGATTATTTTGTGTGGATAAAATACACTCAGCATAGCATGCTCCACAAGATCTGTTGGATCACTACCTAATGGTCACTTTCCAAACTATGTTATCAATAACAATTTCGACTAGACAACAAAAGAAACCTGATGATAATGATGACTATAAAACACCACTAATTTCATAGAATAAGTGAATAGTGTGAAAGTAACTTTCTTCAATGGCATTCAAGGTGGAAAGCCTAATGCTCCATTTTGTCACTTCTTTTCTTATTCAGGTGCTTTACGGTCTCTTTAGTTTATGAGAATTTATAATAGAACACTGAACAGAATATTAAGAATACACGGGATCAAAAAAAGTACTCAATGGTTGTTTTTAAGAAATTTGTTAGAAAAAAGTAAGAAATTAAGAAGTAATTTAGTTATTAAAGAAAGTTAAAGGACTCCTTCAGATCTCTAAATTATGGGGTACAAATCCACTACGAAATGACATTGCCTTCACATAGTGAAACATGGGACAATGTTACAATTAGAGGACAAGTTAGAAATACAATTATGTAAAACTAGTGAAAGTCAAAGAACTAGATAAATGCAAGTCTGACTGGGAAGGAGCAAACGAATTGTGTATTATAGGCCAAGCTCTGGAAATAAACAGAATACTATTTCTGTTCTTGAAGAAGTATGCACGTATGATTTTATGACCACAATAGAGTCTGTGTGGATAAAATACACTCAGCAGGTTCATTAAAATGAGAGCAACATTACTAATCCTTTATGTATTATGATCCTAAAATATAGAAATACAAATGAGAGTATTTGGATAACTGCTAAGCAATTGAAAGCTCTTAAAAATGTGATTAGTAAGTTTTGCCTTTCATGTTCTCAAATAGTATCTCTCCATACATGTTCTCCAAGTAAATTAAGATACACTAAATTAACTTTGCAGGAGCTGGAAATATAACTCAGTGTTAGAACACGTGTGTAACATGCCCAAGAACCTGATTTCAACCCCCAGCCCCAAACAAAACAGAGTAAAAACTTTGTTTATAGAGAATCAATATCAAAATTTTAAACTGTATTTTGGAGTCATGAAAAAGTTTGATTCCAAATCAAGTTTTTGCTAAACTAGAAACAAAATCTGAAAAAATTTCAATTTTTTCTTAGTTTACCACAAATTATAATGAAATTAATGAACTATCATCACAGATACTGTCCTTTTCTTCACATTCCTTGAATTTTGATCATTTCAGTCTTAGAGACTTCACAGGAAATTTCAGATACTGTATTGAAAAGAATCACAGAAATGGAAACCTAACAGTGCTCTAGGATACCCAGTTATGAAGATTTGTTTAGGCAACCACTAATGAATGGATACAAAGTCCGATTATTTGTTAAAAGTTTTAGGGCAATAAAGGATTCTGAAGGAAAGGATATTTCAGAGCAAGGAATACAAAATATTCAGGCCTACAGGATAACAGATTAACCCTTTCTAAAACTGATCAGGCATAATCACAAATTCATTTATGAGGAAACAAAGTTCTTTAGATCAATGTTTGTTAATTTCACTTTATCTTTCATTTTGTAGATTCAACTTAAAAGAGGAAAGTACACAACTAAAAAAACTACAAATATCCTAAAATAAATGGTTACTTACGCCCAAAAGTCTTCAACAGTATCAAACTTAGAGATCAGTCGAAGGTTTGCTTGCCAAGTTTTACTTTTATCATTTTTAAAAAACCAGAGTGCCCATCTAAAAATAAAAAGTCAGTGTCAACAAAACAGCTGTACACCCATGTTCATTTCAGGATTGTTCACAATAGTCAAAAGGTGGAAGCAACCTAAATGGTCATCAACAGGCAAAATGTAGTGCTCACACACAATTATCATTAGTGATAGGAAAAGAAAAAGGCAAAACAGTATGAGTCCACTTTAATGAAGTACTTAGATTAGTCAAATTCATGAGAGACAAAGAGAATGGTGATTGCCAGGGGCTACAGAGAAGTAGAAACAGGAAATTGTTGTTTAATGGGTCAGCTATTGCTTTGAAAGATGATGATACTTGTGGAGATTAGTTGTACAACAATGTTAACTGTATTTAACATTACTATACTGTAGATGTAAAAAAGGTAAATTTTATGTGTATTTTACCACAAATATTAAAAGAATTCAATTGTAGTTGTTATTCATTGGCAAATAATGAATACTTTTCCCTATTTCTTTAGTTTAAAAAATGTGTTTTAGCTGGGAATATAGCTCAGTGGTAGAGCTCTGGCCTAGGTGTGAAGCCCAGGGTTCAATTCTGAACACCAGGAAACATCTACTACATAACAGATTCCCTATAACACCTAGAGACCCTGAGGTTCATTCTCTCAGGGGGATTTCACAGAAATGAGGCAGAGAGAAATACAGTGTGCTAGGTACTATAAGGTAAGAGATAAACAAGCACAGTACTTAAGGGACAAACAAAGTAGACACATTGAGCCATAAAGGAAGATTAAGAAACAGGAAGGCTCAATTTTGAGAAGAACAAATAGCTATTAGGCAAGAGGAAGAACTGGGAGTGCTAGGAACAGGAAAAACTTAAATCTGATTCTATATTTATTCAAACATAAAACTGGGAAAATAAAGGGATTGAGTAATACTTCAGACATGTTCTGAAATAATGTTTACCTTACCGGTTTCTACATATCTGTATTACTCCTAAATAATTATAATAGTTCATTTACACCTAGTATATTACTATATTAATTTCTCTAGTATCAATAGTAAACTCATATAACATTAAAGTTAAATGTATCATCCCAAGATGATTCACCTGTAGAAGAATTAAATTCAGTATTCTCTGAAATGTAATACATTAGGCCCTTGGTATCCAGAAGTTTCATAACCTCAGGTTCAGCATCCTCAGATTCAACCAATCTCAGATGGAATATACTGAGCTTAAAAAAACAACAACGAACTCTTGCTTATATTGAACATACAAACTTTTAAAAACTCATTCCATAAGTACAGCATAACAACTATTAATGTAATAGGTAGAGGAGGGCAGGCAAAGGTCATATGCAAACACTATACCATTTTATAATAACTTGAGTATCTTTGGGAGGGAGGACTGTAACCTAGGTAAGTAAAAGGGAAATTCCATATTTTCATCAATACAAATGTTATCTGAAGGGCTTTCCAAATTATTTTGTAGTTCCATGATTGCTGCCTAGTAACCCCAGTTAGAAACAAAACTGAGATGCATTTGAACATGTGCTTGAATAATTTGTATGCATTTGCCAATCCACTACTAAAGGGAGGGGGAAAAAAAGGCAGAAAAACTATTGAAAAAAAACCCTATAAGATTGAGTAGTATACTCTGGATTTAAAACAATAATATGGTATTTTTTAAAAGAAAACTTTACTCAGCCTTTAAACATAAAGGTTTATATTAAGAAAATAACTGGGTAACTAGACAAAAATGTTTCTACAAGAATGTTTTTAATTTTAAGACTATATATTGAAAGTGTATAACAATATGGAATTAGTTAAATCAGTAGTTCTCAAAGTGTGGTTTGCAGACCCCAGGGGACCCTTTTTTATATATGATTTTAAGACACTATTTTATCTTTCACTATTAACATTTGCACTAATGGTATAAAATGGATAAACGTGCTGATGCCTTAGCAAAATGGAGACACAGACACCAAAATCTACTAGTAGTCACTGTATCCTTTATCAGTTATGCCAGCTTCATTTAAAAATGTCCTTACCAAAGCAATAAAAATTGTGTTCTCATTGAATTTTTTATCTGTTTACATGTCTTTTTCATATTATGCATGTAAAGCACTTTTACCAATTCACAAAAAAATACAATGCTTAGGCAACTATTTGAATTGTGAGGCAAAGTAGTCACTAACATCATATTTACTTGAAAAAAAAAACCTGATAAACCATGGTTATTGCTTAGGAAATGAACAGAGTAATAAACCTGTTGCTTAAAATTTGAGCTTTCAGAAAAAAAAAAATCTTAATTTTGGAAAGCTTTCATTTGCCACCATAAGCTGAAAGTTCCTAAAAATTAAAGACATTTTCTATGAGCTTAGAGATAATATTCATGAATTATTGTTTGAAATTTCTATACAATGAAATATATCAACAGGCACAAGATCTACATAACTCACTGAATCATTATTTTCCAAATGACCAATGTATGATCACTATAGGTAAAATACCCATTCCAAAGGCAAGCAAGACCAATGGATTTTTAACATAACATTGTAGGAAAAGTTCTTGAATATGGTTTCACATTCTATACTGCAAATAATCTATAAGAAATCCAGTATCAGGCAAGAACATCCATAATTATTTTAGAAGGTACTTAAAATTCTCCCTTTTTTAACAAGGTACTGGGGTGAGGCCATGTTTTCTTCTTATACTTACATTGAACAACTCATCTTCACAGATCAAATGCAGAAGCAGCTATGAAAATCCAGCTGACTTCTAGTAAGTTATGCTTTTAATTAAATAGATTTGCAAAATGCTACTTTTCCATTGTGCTTTTATTTCAAAACATTTTCATTAAAATGTTTTGTTAATCCAATGAATTAGAAGACTATATTTCAGTGAAAAACAAAACATCTTAGCATTTACTATAATTAAATGGCAACAGATAAAAATCTACACAAAGCTGTGAGTATAAAGAAACTGTAAAACCAAACTTTTGAGAAATTTTTTAAATAAAATATAACACAACCACACAATAACCTCCCCTGCTTCAGGTAGACTAATATCCCTAATATACAATGCCTGGAAAATAATTTGAAACCAGGAATTCGAATTGTTAAGAGTCTAAAAGCTGTGGAGAATAATTCAGCAGTATCTGTAAAAATTGTTAAAGAGTAATCTTTGTCCTAAGAAATCTGAAATTTTACCATATACACACTCAAAAAATTTGTAAATAGAAATAAAAATCTATACGCTCATTAATGTATGTCAGATAGTACAGAGTGTATGTAAGAAGATATACAGGTGATCAACAAATACATTAAAAAGTGCTCATCATCTCTAGTAATTAAAGAAATGCACATTAAAACCACCCTAAGATTTCATCTAACTCCAATTAGAATGGCTATTATCAGGAACACAAGCAATAATAAGTGTTGGCATGGATGTGGGGAAAAAGGCACACTCATACATTGCTGGTGGAGTTGCAAATCGGTGCAGCCACTCTGGAAAGCAGTATGGTGATTCCTCAAAAAACTTGGAATGGAACCACCATTTGACCCAGTTATCCCACTCCTTGGTTTATACCCAAAGGACTTAAAATCAGCAAAGTACAGTGATAGAGCCACATCAGTGTTCATAGCTGCTCAATTCACAATGGCTAGATTGTGGAACCAACCTAGATGCCCTTCAACTGATGAATGGATAAAGAAACTGTGGTGTATATATACACAATGGAATATTACTCAGTCATAAAGAATAATTATGGCATTTGCTGGTAAATGGGTGGATTGGAGAATATCATGCTAAGTAAATAAGCCAAGCCCAAAAAACCAAAGGCTGAATATTTTCTCTGATAAATGGATGATGATACATAATGGGGGTGGGGACAGGGTGGGGGGGTGGACAAGGGAAGAAAGGAGGAACTTTGGATGGTGTAGAGGAAAATGGACGGGACAATGGGGGTGGGAGAAGGAAAGATAGTAGCCTGAGACATACAGTATTACCCTATGTACATGTATCATTACATGAATCATGTGAATCTACATTGTGTACAACCATAGAAATGAAAAGTTGTACCCCATTTGTGTACAAAAAAAAGAATGCTGCGAATAAATGCAATTTTTTTTTTCTTTTTGGAACTGGGGATTGGAACTCAGGGGCACTCAGCCACTGAGCCACATCCCCAGCCCTATTTTGTATTTTATTTAGAGACAGGGTCTCACTGAGTTGCTTAGCGCCTTGCCCTTGCTGAGGATGGCTTTGAACTTGCGATCCTCCTGCCTCAGCCTCCCAAGCCATTGGGATTACAGGCGTGCGCCACCATGCCCAGCAAAAAGGGAAAAAAGAGTGTATGCATACGCATAAGGCAGAAATTTAAAACGATGAGGCATATAGTTATATTGTATATTGTGTGCATGTACAAATATAGAAAAAATCCCATCAGTGTGTACAACTATAATGCACCAATAAAAAAAAAATGTGGGAAAATAAATAAGGCAAAATCTGCACATACAAACAAAAAACAGCATAAGTCATTTGTATAAAAATATACATGTGCATATTTAAATTCTCGAACAGTACAAATTAAATTTAATACTGACAATTCTGAGGAAAAGAGTAAAAGAGATTGAGAAAGCCAAGAATTTTTACTTTATATACTTGTCCCTGTTCATTTAATCATTATTATTATTACAGGTTCTTATAGCAAGACAACACAAAACTTGCAAGATATTTATAAGAAATAAGGAGGAAAACTACCAAAATTTGCACCTTAAGGCATCTTATATAACTTTTTTCCCAAATGATATTTACTCTTTTACATAAAAAATAGATTTTATAGAGTAACTGAAGTCCTCAGAGACTTTAGGATTCGAATCTTAAGGATTCAATACATTTGTTTATTATGACACTTATGGAATGTCAGAATTCTTTCAAGTTGTAAGGAATATATGCCTTTATTACTTTTCTCCACAATAACACTAAGAATTGTGCTAACCACTGAAAACAGTGAGAAAAAAATCAAAAACAAAAACAATAAACTAAGGATTCTGGAGCTACTGTTACACTAAACTAAATGAAATTGCTGTTCAACTCAATACACCTAATAGAATGCTTTCCCAAGGAAAGATTTTACCCTTTAGTAAAATCTTTTGACTTCTGAAGATTTTACCCTTTAGTAAAATCTTTTGACTTTTGAAGTTTCACTACCTGATCATCTTCATTTGCTAGGAAAACTGATCTGTTCTTCACTGAAGGAGACACTGAACCAGGGGGTGTCCTATGAGAATACTTCATAAAGTATATTTGGATTATTGCTTTAATAGGTCTTCCATGATAATGCAAGACAAAAATATATATATGTTAAGACTCTAAAGGGAAAATATTATTCTTTTAGATAAAGGAAACTGAATTATTAAAGGCATCTGGTCTCTTTCAAGTAATCATAATAAAAGATCTGCCCTGAAAAAGTAAGAAAAAAATAAAAACAACAGGAACTGAAATAAAACTTTAAGACCCTCAATTAATCCCAATTTACTTTTCCTCCAGGTCCTTAAAATATTTCTGAGTTGCCACCATCAGCATTCAGTGAAGTCAAGTTAATTTTCATTACATAATCCAGAAAAACAAAAATAAAAACAGAAACATACTGAGGAGTGGGTAAAGTTGTAGAAAACTACATAATGACCTATGAATAATAGTTACTGTTAACTATGAAAATATCTCAATCTCTCCCCTTTTCCTTTTCGAACTTGTCTTTTAAATACAACCAACCTCCAGCCTCTGTATCTTGTACCTCTCCTAATTCCAATTTCAAGTTTCCTATGCTTGTTTTATACATTTGTATATGCCCTATTCAAACTACCCCAATCTCTGGTTCTATCAGCTATACTGTATTTAAAAACTTTCCCCCTAAATAAACAAGGACTTTTTTTTTTTTTAATTGCTAACTCAACAGCTAAGTGAACCTTTCTTTATTTGACCTGGGAACATAGGCTATCCTAAAAAACTATTTTCTTATTTTCATTACCCTCCATTTTCACAATCTTTGTATCTACTTCCTTCACAGGCATTGTCCTTCAACACAAACCCCCTATGTGTTGATATCTCAGACATCTGTCTTGATTCAAGTTCACTTCTCCGTAAGAGAACTAATTTACTAACATAGTTTCAACTACCACCAATATAATGATGAATTTAAAACCAAAATTCTCACCTAGTTCTTTCTGAGGTCAAGATTCACACACAAAACTGCCTGATGTTCATGGGTCATACAAATGAAAATGGAAGCCTCAACCTGAGCATACAAAAACTAGTACCATCTAATTTTCCCCTTCAAACCTACCCTGTTCATCATTTACATTACTAAGTCAGAAAACCTAGGTGTCAGAAAGCTTACCTATTCTGTAGAGGATGTTTTATATAGTGTTCTGGGTTAGCAACCTCCTGATTAGATTCTGTTTTCTCCTCTTCTGTAGGCGGGGGATTAGGAGTAGGGGTGGTTTCCTAATGGAAAATAACATAAAACATTATTTTAAATTTCTTAACATAACTGGAACAGCAATATTCCAATTTCTCTAATTGAAAAAATTATGTTAGTATCTATCTTTTTTTAAAAATTTTTACAGACTTCATTTTGATTCATCTTTTTTAAGGAGAAGGAATTAGAGCAAATAATTTCACAGAACAGACCACAGACCAACCTCTAATAACCAGACTCTTCATTCCAGCATCTCTTAAGGACAAAGGTTTCTCAAATTTTAAAACATAATTTTTATAAAATGTGCAATTATCCTCCTACTTGCCCATGTTTTTAATATCAAGATTATTAAGAAACAAAGGAGAATCAACTATTTTTCTTTTTTTTTAAGTGTTAAATATTCTTTATTTAATATTATACATAAACCACACTAAAATGCCTTTCCATAAGAAAAAGAAAGCATTTGAGGTACAGGGAATTCTAATTAAATTGGCATGGTCAACAAAAATATAGACACTGCTTCCTTATCTTCAACAATTGTCTTTAATAGGCCAACAAAAACAAATTGAAAAACAAGTGAATCATGCTTGGTTCTGAGAGTGTAAAGTGATTTCCCCCATATTTAAACATATTCACATAATTGGTTATATAAACTTAAATATAAAACCAGTTTTGAGATGTCATTCACCATTTTTGTGATATACTGAATATTACTAATTAAGTCCAACCATAACTTTAAAAAGGGGAAGCAGTGATAGAATTTACTGAAGTGGGAGAATAACCAAAATATTAATTTAACTGCAAGTCAATTTTACTTAAATCAGAACTGTCCAACAAAAATAATTTTGTCAGTCACTCATGATCCGAATTCTGGTGTATCACATCAATTAAATTATGGTACACATAAAAAAGCCATGAGACATTTGTTTGGTAATAAATTAAGGCAGTGGCCATTATTCATTAGTAGCTTTTTTGAGGTAAGCTATTAAGTCTGCCCTTTCTCCCTTCTTCTTAATGAAGGCGAAGATCATTTTTGTTCCAGGGATGTACTTTTTGGGTTCTCCAAATACTCCATCAGTGCATCCTCTCCCCAGGTGATACCTTTGTTCTTGTTGGCATCTGTGTAAGAGAATCCAGCAGCCCGACCTGTCTTCTGCCCAAACAGTCCATGGAGATTTGGCCCAGTCTTGTGTTTGGTTCCTTTTCCACAGTGTGGCACTGAGCACACTTCTGAACAAAGATCTTCTTGCCTTTCTCAACATTACCCATTTTTAATTCTGCTGCAGTTTCTACATCCAGTGTTCACCGTTCTTTCGTCACTAGCTCAAAGAAGGTTCCCACTCAGAAGCCAGACGTCCCACTCTCTCTCAACTATTTTTCTTAACATGTCATATTAAAGTAGCTTATATGTTATTATCAGGGGGTAGGAGGAGAATTAAAACTGAATTTTGGAGAGTATAACAACTACATTGCAATGGCAAAAAAAAACAAAAAAGAAGGCTTTGTAAAGTGACGTAGCCAAAGGCAATGAGGTCCTTGCCTTTGTGACACACTGTTTACCTACCCAACAACTTGAAAGTTTAGCAACTTGACATTTTCAATAAGCAATATACAAAAGAAAGAGAGAGAAAAAAAAAAGAAAGGCGGCTTCTTTTAGGCTAGGAATAATTAATATTGTCACCTAAAAATATCAGAAAGAAAAGGAACCTGAGGACAATTTAAGATAGGTTTTCACCACATTCCTCCTGTTGCTCTTGCTGCTTTTATAAACTGATCAAGAAAACATAGTCAAGGAAAGGGACCAGAAGCTGAAACAAAAGTTGGGTGGGGGTCAGGGATAGGACTACAACAATGTATGGACATCAGATTTTGTTTTTGTTTTGGTGCTTCTGGACATCAAACCCAGGGCCTTGTGTATGCTGGGCAAATTGCTCCGTTACCCCTAGGCTAGGTATCAGATTTAAACTGAACCAGCAAAACCACAGAGATGTACCTTAACATAACAAGATATGTAAATCAGATATGTATGCCTTAAAAGATCTCAAACCAGATAGGTGCTTTGTACTTATTTTAAAGAATGCATTTTTTTTTTTCTTATCAACATAGGACATGGACACCAACTTCATTCTACCAGCCTATAAAGTCACTCAGAGCATGGGCTATGTCTTGATTTTGCTCATAATTATATTGTTAATGACCACAATGCTTAAACTCAACAGGAACTTATGGGCTTTAAAACTGAATAAATTCAAATATTTACATAAAAAGATTCTAAAGTTTACATGCCAATAGGAGTAAGTAAGGTTTATTAATAAAGCAAAACTGAAATACAACTGTCTAACAAATCCTCCAACACTTCACAGTATCAAGGTAATTCACCTATGTGTTAACTGGCTCAAAACACCAAACTGCACTCTTCTGAAAAACAACCTCAAACCTCCAGAAGTATTAACTACAATATCTAGCAACCAGACACACTACTAGGCATACAAAGTATTTTTAAAACACAGCTAAAGATCAAGAGATTAAATTATCCATGAAAGACATCCATTGAAAGATGATTCAAATAAGGTCCACAGGCTTACTATGATTAGTATGGTAAAACAGAAGATGGGGGAATGGGGATAAAAATAGAGTTATTTGAAAAGGGAATTGAAATCTATTTTTAAAAGAATCAAGCTGGGGTGTGGTAGCACAAGTCTGTAATCCCAGGGCCTCAGGTGGCTGAGACAGGAAGATTGTAAATCAGAGGACAGTCCCATTAACTTAGAGAGACCCTGTCTCAAAATAAAAATTGAGAAAATAAGTAAGGAAGACCTCAGGATGTGGCTCAGTAGAAAAGTACCTCTGGATTCAATCTCCAGCACCAAAAAATAGTAACAATAAAAAAAATGAAAAAAGCCAAAGGGATACTCTGGGACTGTCAAATACAATATCTGAAATGAAGAGCTCAATGAATGTTTAACAACATTTTAACAACAGACTAAGCTCGGTAGAGGGAAAATGTGTAAGCTTGAAAAACAGGTCAAAAGGAAAATATTCATACCAAAACACAGAAAAGGGAAAAAATAGTTTGTAAAAAATCTGCAGAACAAGCTGGGTATGGTGACGCATGCCTGTAATCCCAGCGGCTTGGGAGGCTGAGACAGGAGGATCGTGAGTTCACAGCCAGTCTCAGCCAACATCAAGGCCCTAAGTAACTCAGTGAGACCCTGTCTCTAAATAAAACACAAAATAGGGCTGGTGATGTGGCTCAGTGATTAAATGCCCCAGAGTTCAATCCTGTAACCCCTCCAAAAAAACACACACATGCAGAAAAAGGCTAAAAGACAAGCAATACGTAAGGAAAAAGACAAAAAATTAACCAAATCTGGTAATTGAAAATTCAAGTCAGATTCAAGGGGCTAAAGAATCTGAAGCATAAATATAAACAAAACTATACCAGGTACATCAGGTATAAGCAGAAAATATACACACATGTACAAAACATGCACAGTTTTCATGGAAACAATAGAGATGACTTCTCAACAGAAACAATGAAAGCTGAAAGACAACACAAAGACATCTTGGTGATGAAAGAAAAAAAATTATTCTTAGAATTTGATGTCTGGGGAAAGTATTCTTCAAAAATGAAGAAGAATAAGGACATAGTTTTGAACAGATAAGACACACCTCTCTATCACATCCACTCACCCACCCACTCATTGACCATCCCCAAAGGATTCAAAGTAAAAGGAATATCAAAGGCAATCTTCAGCCTGTAGCAATATGATCCCAGATGGTATTTTGGAGATGTGAGAAAGAACAACAAACATCAAAAAAAAGTTTAAGTATTTGGGTAAATGCACAAGACTATTCACATATTAACGGAGCAATGATACTGTCATGTGGGGTTTAAAATGATGATCCCACAAAAGGAAAATATTCCCTTCTTCAGAGAGAACAGTACAGGCTGAGTAGGTACCCTTTATCCAAAATGCTTGGGACCAAGAGTGTTTCAGATTTAAAGTTTTTTCAGAATGAGATGTCTTGGAGATGGGACCCCAATCTAAATGCGAAATTTGTTTCAAATGTACCATATAAACACAATCTGAAGGCAATTTTATACAATATTTTAAATAATTTGTGCAATAAAATTTTTATATTAAAGTTGAAGAAGTTGAAGGAGTTGGAAAGGAATTTCTTCCATTGGTGACACTGAAGAAATAAAGAATTGTGCACCTGTCACATAAGGTCAGGTTTTCCACTTGTAGCACTATGGGTGTGCTCAAAATTTTTCAGATTTTGGAGGCTCAACCCATAGTTGTATCTTCATTATAAACCACACTTTTACAACATTTACTTAAACCTCTTGCTTCAGCAGCATAAAAAAATTAAGCAAATACACTCTGAGAAATTACAAGTTTCACAGGGTCTAAAATATCATCTTCTAACTCATTTAATGCTTTTCCTTTAGAATGATGGAAGACTAAGATGATAATTCAATCTTTGAATATATAGGAAGAAAACATGGGTAATCAGGAGAAAATATGTTCAGTCCCTAGAATTTAGAAAGTGTTCTTTTGAACTAAATGTCCCACTTTAAGTAAGTAATGGGGTAGTTTTTTTCTTTTTTTTTTAATCCATTTGATGTTGTAGTTTTAACGAATGTATATAAAATTTGTACCTTTTCAAGGTTAACTGTCATAAAATTACTCACTTTCAAAAAGTGTGGAAATATGAATCAATAAATATACTAATTTAAAATCTTCTGATCATCACTTTTAATAGCAATTAATATGTAATATTAATATTGTCTTCTTAATGTAACAATAAGATAATATAGCATCATTACATATTAAGATAGATTAATAAGATAAATGCTTCGAAACACATGTATATTGGCCACAGGCAATCATCTTTTCTCATTTTGTTTTTTGTTGTTGTTGTTGTTGTTTGTTTTTTTCAGGGCTGAGGACCAAACCCAGGGCCTTGTGCATGCTAGGCAAGCACTCTTCCACTGAGCTAAATCCCCAACCCCGGCAATCATCTTTTCAAATAAATATTTGGAACTTTAAAATTTCATTTCTAGCCAGGCACGTAGGCCTGTAATCCCAGAACCTGGGAGGCTAAGGCAGAAGGATCGCAAGTTCAAAGCCAGCCTCAGCAACTTGCAAGGTCCTAAGCAACTCAGTGAGACCCTGTGTCTAAATAAAAATACAAAATAGGGCTGGGGATGTGGCTCAGTGGTGGAGTGCCCCTGGGTTCAATTCCCAGTACCAAAAAAAAAAAAAAAAAAAATTCATTTATAGAAGTTTCTCTTTTGTTTTTTAAGTTACTATATATAGTTTAATAGTCTCCTGTTCAAAGTTTTAAACTTACATGAATTTCTCGAATCTTTAAAAAGTAAAATGGCTTTAGAAGCTAATAGTTTCCATGAAAAAACAAAAGAATTCTAAATTGTTCACATGACAATGATTAAATCTTACAATAAGATCTAGAAATTATTTGATGATGAAAATTATTTTTTAAAAAGCAGTAATATTTTAAAAATATATAAAAGATATTTTCTCAGCATGAAGTTTCTCATTTAGGTTATATTTTCAAATGACCATCTACTTAACAATCATTCTTAATCAGCAGTAGTAGTTCAAACAAAAAAGCTCAGTAGGAATTATTCATCCATTTAGCTTTTTAAAAAATTTTTTTTAAACTTGTTCTAATTGGTTATATATAACAGTAGACTACATTTTAACACATTGTACACAAAATGGAGCATAACTTCTCATTCCTCTGGCTGTACATGGTGCCATTTAGATTTTTGATCTTTTATTTACAGTATCATGAGTTATTGAAAAAAGGGAAAATTTTAAGACTGAAACATGCCTTATTATAAAATTATATTCTGTTAATTTCCTTCAACTTCTTGTTATAAAACCTCTTAACTTTGAGTCAAATAACCAAGCTGTTTTTCCTTTTTTATGTTTAACTTAGATAAAAAGAAAACAAAATATCCACATTGGATATTTAAAACTTTCAGGCTGTTTCTATGGGAATGGCTCAAATTCCATGAGTAAGTCTTACACCTTTTTTCAATTTTTGGCACTAGAGATTAAGAAATGATGTCCAAGACAATGTCACACCATATTAAATTCTTTATTCAAAAGTGATTTACAATTATGGAATTATGCCTAATCAGAACAAAGAAATGTATTTTGTCTTTAAATAATCAGAACAAAAATGATTTCAGGTCACTCTTCAGTTAAGCACAAACATCAATTAGTGATGACAAATCTCCAATTTGTTCATTATGTTATAATTTGTTAAACACTCATTTAATATAAACTGTATATAAAAATAAATTTAGATATTTTGAAGTTAGACCCCCTATTAAGATTCTCTGTAAGATTAATTCAAATGAGGCATATGGGATTTGGGATAAATGGTGAAATAGGTAGCCACGCTATGGGATAATTGTACCATCAAGGAAATTCTCTCTGAAATTTTGTAACAGGCTTCAGGGAAAAGCATTTTAAAACTGTTCCAATCACATTAAAAAAAAAAAAAAAAAAAAAACTCCCTGGCCCCCCACCCCCACCCAGGCAGAGCCCTAGAATTGGAGAACAAACACAGGGAATCCACCACTGTTAGGTTCCCAGCCTATTTTCTTTCTTTTGAGATTGGCTTGTTAAATTGCCCAGGTTGGTCTTGAACTTGCAATCCTCCTACCTTAGCTCCCCCAATCACTAGAATTACAGACATGTACTATGTTCAGTCATGTTTTTTTAAATACACAAGACTGGAAGTATAGGAAATATTTATCATCATATGAATCTGTATGAAACTAAAAAACACTTCCAAGAACAATTCTCTTTTAAGAGATACAAGTTTGTTTTTAAGGTTGCTTCCTAAATAGCACAAATAGTAAAATAGTCTTAAATTTACATTCGATTTAAAAACAGAACTAGTGCAAAGTCTCACATCTTTCTCTCCCTATTATTTCATGCTGGTGGTATATCAATGAGAAAATGTCAGAGGAAATTTTGTCTTAAACATCCATGTTTTCAAATCACCTAGACAGAAAAGTAAAGGTTAATTTAATAATTGACTACTCTCAAAGTAATCAAACATTTTCAACCTGAAAGACAACCTCCCCTTGAAAAACCACTTTATAATGGGTAGAATAGGGAGCAAGAGCAAAGTCATGAGATGGCGCCGTGCTTATCTAGAAGATGATAACAAGTATACCTGAAAGAGAGGGTTCATAACCAAAGATAGCTAGAATGGTAGGTTGGAGTAAGATTTTGGTAGACCTCCAAGGTCAGGCTAAACGCATACCTCTATTCTGTGGGCAACGGAAGTCATTAAATGGAAGGTCAAAGAGATTAAAAACAGATGTCAAGTAAGGAAAAAGAATAAGTCAGGCTGGGGATATAGCTCAGTTGGTAGAGTGCTTGCCTCATAAGCACAGGGCCCTGGGTTCAATCCCCAGCACCGCAAAAAAAAAAAAAAAAAAAAAAAAAGAATAAGTCAACTAGTTTAAATGCAAAGTATTAAAACTGATTTTAGATTTGCTGCATCTGTGAGGCTTAAATAAAAATGTTCAGTATCATAATTTAGCTACCCAGCTCAGTAGGCAGTCTTAGTAAGTTGACTGGGACAAAAAAAAGTCAAACAAGAGCGGGACAAACCACAAAGAATCTAAGGGAGTATTTTATTCTATTCTGCAAATATTAGCACGTATTATTAGGCATAATATCAGCCCTGTAGAATGACCTGAATAAAATAAAGCTAAATGTTTCCTAGATAAAGTGCTATTGCTATGCTTTCTTTAATAAATCTGACTAAAATTTTAGATTCTCATTATGTTCAAATCTATTTTCCTCCAATTATAAAACTTGCCTTTTCATTGCTTTGAATATTCAAATTCCTCGTTGACTCAAAATATACATATAAACTACCTCTTCTAGAAATAATGAGTCCTCTTCCCTCACAATACTCTTGTTCCCAGCAGTTCAGGAGGCTGAGTTCAAAGACAGCCTCAGCAAAAAACAAGGTGCTAAGCAACTCAGTGAGACCCTGTCTCTAAATAAAATACAAAATAGGGCTAGGGTTGTAGCTCAGTGGCTGAGCACCCCTGAGTTCAATCCCTAGTACTTTATAAAAAAAAAAAAAAAAAAAGATACCATTTTGTGTCCTCTATTGCCTTCAAACAACACATATTTACTCCTAAGAACTTTTGGGATTTTTTCCACAATGTTAGAAGAGACACAGCCCAATCCTAAATTTGAATATATAAAAGCCAATGGTTTGTTGAGTAGTCCCCAGGAACTAAAATTGATTTGAAGTAGTAACTCAAAGTGTGACCCACAGTCCTACTGGTTCACCAACTGGTTATGGTCTTTAGAGAAGTTAAGACATAGAAATGGAAGGTAAATACTTATTAGAAAAGTTTATAGCAATTTGGCAGTAATTATGTCTTCTGAAACTTTACAAAAATACAAAAAATGCATACATTCTGTATGCATTTTTCACCTATGTATCATGTTACAAACATAATAGCTTTATAATTACTTTTAAAAAACAAAAGCAAAGCCAGGCGTGGTGGTGCACGCCTGTAATCCCAGCACGTGGGAGGCTGAGGCAGGAGAATCGCGAGTTCAAAGCCAGTCTCAGCAACTTAGTGAGGCCCTAAGCAACTCAGTGAGACCCTGTCTCTAAATAAAATACAAAATAGGGCTGGGGATATGGTTCAGTGGTAGAGTGCCCCTGGGTTCAATCCCCAGTACCAAAAAAAACAAAAACAAAAACAAAAACAAAAGCAAGTTAGGTATACTGGCACACACTTGTAATTCCAGCTACTCAGGAGACTGAAGCAGGATCACAAGTTTGAGGCCAGTCTGGACAACTTGGTGAGATGTTTCAAAAAATAAACAGGACTGGGGATGTTGCTCAATACTTGCCTAGCATTGTGGAAGGTCTAGGTTCAATCCTTAGTCCCCAAAACACAAGTTTTTCACAAGAATAAGAGATACATTGGGTTCAAATCCTATCCACGCTGGGATCCCAGCTCTGCCATTCACAGCTATAAACTATTGAGCATTTAACAATTTTCCTGTGCCTCAGTTTCCTCATCTTAAAATGGGCATTGTAACACCTATAAGATTATTATGGAGATTAGAAGAATCATGCCACACAGACCATTAAAATTATACTTAAATTTAAACCATTAAATTTATCCTTAACTGAGGTGTAACCTGAAAGCATTTTTGTTATTTCTTTTAAAAATTATATTTATTTGTTCTGATTTGGCATAGTTCAACAATTGCACACTTTTAATTTTAAAGGAATATCTAAAAATTATAATTGTATGGATGCTTGGCTTCCCATTCTGGAAATATTTATATAAAGGCATTTTATATGGTTAAAGACTGCTAGGTATGCTATTTGGTTTGCTTTAGAAGGGGGGGGTAATGATATAGATATAGATAGATAAATACAGAAAACTTTCCTTTTTACCTAGAAATATTCTAGGTAAAAGTAATAGTGACCTCCCAGTGTTACAGTGACCCATGACAATATAAAAGCATTTTAAGGTAGCATTCAAGTGAATAAACCAATTTATTCTACTTGAAAGGCAGATAACATTATTTCTCCTTTCCTGTACAGAAGGCATCATACATTTGGTCCGGTCCTCCTTTCCCATACTTTTAAGACCTTCAATGAAATTAATGAATGGCTAGAATGTGGCAGTGTGCTTGATTACCAAAGAATGGTATAAAGAACACTGAACTCAAGTACCAAAATAAAACAGATCAAAGGGGCTAGAGTAACAAATCATAAATTAGGCTTATTTACCTAATACTACTATTCTCTGTGGTTCCAAACAATGCTGCAATCACAGCATTGCAAAGACTGTGCAAATGCATCTCTGACTTCACCACACAGGTTTTCCTCCAGCAAATGCAATCCAAATTTACCAATCACTAATCTATTGGGAAGCAATACTGGAAAGTGGTTAGTCTAGAAGCTGGGATATACTTCTAGCTCCTATTTGATTTTTTTTTTTTTTTTAATTTTAATGGTACTGAGGATTAAAACCAGGGCCTTGCACATGCTAGGCAATTGTTCTACCACTAAGGTACACTCTATCAGTCCTTTTTAAATTTTATTTTAAGAAAGGGTCTTGTTGAGTTGTCCAGGTAGCCTTGAACTTGCAACCCTCTCAAGGATTACAGGTATGTGCCACCACACTTGGTTTGATCAATTCATTAAATTTTAAGTATAGTAGGGAGAATTTTTAAAGAATAGGGGCTTAAGTGTATTAGGACAAGACCTAAAAATCTCTGTAAGCATCACTTCCTTCATTTGTAAATAGCTGTAAGGGTTTTTAATGACAATCCAAGACACTGGAACTTAAGTGACCAATACTGTCAGCTATCATTAGCAATCATTACTATCAGATGCTATTAACTTAAGAGTTTGGAAAGGCAAGAGAGGATAAGTAAATGGGGTATACTGAATCAGATTTCCAAACTGTGCAAAGATCTAATTAGTCCTTTCATTTTACCCTAAGGAAAAATTTTTAGAAGCTGAATCACTAACTTTATATCTAAGTTAACATTAAGAGAGTGAGTGGTAACCTAAACTGGCTCAAACATGCTCTATAAATAAGTCCTCAACTCAGTCACTTCTACCTACCCTCAATCCTTATATCAGATCTTCCTCATCCTCCCTCCCCTAACCCCACAAACAGAAAAAGTATGAATTCAGGAAGAGAAAGAGCTTGCGAACTGTTGGGGAATAACTACATAATTACCACACCCAATGAGCACCTTCCTGATGACAAAATAAATGTGCGCCCTGTGTACATGTATGAATGCACAGATGGTGTGACTCTACTTTGTATACAACCAGAGAAACAACAGCTGTACTCCATTTGTGCTCAATGAATCAATAAGCAAATTAATTAATTAATTAATTAATTAAAAAATAAAATAAAATAAATGTGCAAGTTCAGTGCCACAGAACTAACAATGGGTAACAACATGACTATGGTAAAACACCTCCAGTAGAACTTCCTTTCATTTCCCCTTTGCTTCACTCTTTTGTTGAACTGGAAAGATCATGAATTGCTGTATTAGAAATATAAATACTATGATGGCAAAGACAGCTATCCAGTTACTTCAACAAGTTACTAACACATTTCAGTACATTGAAGGTACTACATTAAATAAAGATATCAAATAAAGAGCAGAAGGATAGGTAGAGAACAGAAAAGGACAGTGTTTTATGACTTCAAAATGGTAACATCAATCCTCACAACTCATCCCAACTATGAGATTTAACTTGACAGCTAACATTTACTAAAGCCACTGCCATCAAACAATGTGCTATAATTTGTATATACATTATGTCAACATATTCTATTTTCAAAAAATGGTGAAACCACTATTCTCTCCACTGTTTAAACTTATTCCCTAGAAAGTTAACATGTCTTAGGTATAGTCTACTTAAAATCCAGAACTATCAGGGGTTATGGCTAAGAATACCATGTGTACTAACCATGTGTATTTGTTGTTTTAGTATAATTATTAATAGAACCTAATTCACTCTCAAACATGCCCAGGACTGGATAATAAATTAAATGGTTACCAAGGTACTCTTCCAGGTAGCATAACCCTACAGTATGTATTATGTTCTGCTCCACTGTCTCTGGTTCATCTTGACAAGTGCATGCCACTGCCAATAAATTAGTAAAAAAGCATGAATGATATATATACTTCACCAACCCACACAGACACAAAATCCCACTACTAGGGAAAAAAAGCAAGTAAACACTAAGAACCAATTATAGTGAGTATATATTATCAGGCAAGACAGCATACTAATGCCTACTGATCAAATACCTCACTTATAGAGGTAATTATGAACAAAATCCTCTTTTACAGACACAAATAACTACACAAGGAAATTGTTAAGTACAAATATACAAATAGCCTTTATGATACTTAACTCTTTCTTCTAGTATGCAAATACTCAATTCTCAGGTATCTCTTTAATAAATCATGCACATCCCACAGTACCCTCCCAGATACAAATTAGCATAACTAGTGTGCAAGAACAAGTAGAGTCTTAATATGTCTTATAAAAAATGAAAAAAACTAGATGAAAATGCTAAAAATTTGCCACTCCTAAATTAATTTTTTTGCTTCTTAGTTTTCAAATATATAGGTATATAAATTCATATAAAATAAAATACTAACTAATCTGGATCACTTATTAGGAAAGTGTGATTATAGATTTTGCAGGTCTTATTCCTCATCTGTGAAGCATCAAAATCATGACCTTCATACTCCTACCCAAAGAAAAATACTGTGATGATTTGTTGGGTTGTATCTAAAAATACTTTAAAAATTCACAAATGTTTAATCAATTTAAGGAATAATCTAACTACCTGGTTAAAATTAATGACTAACGTTAGACTACTAAACAAACAATTAAATTTGTTGGGGTAAAACAAATGTTCTTATTTCTGCATAGTCAGAATATGTAACTACAGTCTGAACTGTAGTTACATATTCTGACTATGCAGAAATAAGAAAAGTTATAAAAAATTTTAGAAAAGTTTTAAAAAATCCCTATAGCCAACACTTGAATTTCAGATCTTCTAATATACAATTTTAAAACTTGGATGTATTCTTCACAACTAGAAAGATATATAAGCATCTTGCTACATTTTAAAATAAAACTAATTCTTAAGGGAGAAATACTATCTATTGACTAAATTACTATGCATATCTCATAGGGTCTAAGACAAGATTACAAATTCAGATGGGGAATGATGACAGAAATAGATATGTGAACTAGAACAATAACAAAAATAATAATAAAATTTAAATGTCACTATTTAAACCAAAGACATCAGAACACTCATATTTAAAAATAACTACATGAAATTTACACACATTAAATATTATCAAAACCAAAAAATTTCTCAAAGTATATGAATTTTTGGCTGGTCCAAAGGTAGTGAGTTATCTCAACTGAATAAGCACAGTTACAGATTGAACTCTTCTTGTACTCTTTGCCAAGTGTGGTGGTGAACACCTGTAATTCCAGGCCCTTGGGAGCCTGATGCAGGAGGATCGAAAGCTCAGGGCCAGCCTCAGCAACTTAGTGATATCCTGTCTCAAAAGAAAAAGGACTGAGGATGTACTTCAATG
Organism: Glaucomys volans; assembly: GCA_020662805.1. NCBI lineage: Eukaryota > Metazoa > Chordata > Mammalia > Rodentia > Sciuridae > Glaucomys > Glaucomys volans. The sequence goes on from JAJEJO010049317.1 coordinate 312,728, forward strand.
GTGCAATCCCCAGTCCCCCCAATCACATTAGAACAAATATTTATACTGCAGAAAACTATACTGATTGCATTAACATGAGTAATTATTAACATTGCAATTATTCTTTAAAACTTGTCAATAGGGCTGGGGGATAGAGCTCAGTGGTAGTGCTTGCTCAGCATGTACAAGGCCCTCAGTTCAATTCTCAGTACTGTGAAAATAAAATACCAAAATGTCAAAAACACTTCACTAATAAAAAAACAAAAGGCAAACCCTTTCAAGAAGATACTTTCTAAAACTTTGACAAGCATAACTAAAATTTAATGTTAGAGTTGTTTTTTTTAAAATCAGTCTTTACATGTCCCTATAAAACAAATGAACCGCTGAATGCTGTAAATTTTGTGCTCATTTTTTAAAACTTTTAAATGGTGGTAAAAGGTTGAAATGTCAATGTAAATTGTAGTTTTAATAAGGAAATTATTAGTGTGCACCAAGAATCGCCTTTCAAAAGAAAATATATTTTGAAAAAAATTAGAAAAAACAAGTATAGCCAGTGTTTCATATGCCCCCCAGATTTGATGTGAGTTACACATCCCTCTACTTATTATGAATAAATTAATGAACTATCACATTCCCAAATATAAAAAGATATTATTTAACCCAGTAATTAGATTTCTGAGAGGTTTCTTTCAGGCAACTGACAGGACAATAGTAGTTTCATATATTTTATATTAATAAAGACTATATATGTTATATATAAAACCAAATAATAACAAATCATGATGTTCATGATTCAGACAACTACACCAGATGAAAAAAAAAAACATTTTAAAACATTAATACACCAGGCACAGTGGTGCACAACTACAACTCAAGCTAAGAAAGCTGAGGAATGATCACAAGTTCCAGGTCAGTCTGGGCAAATAAGGAAAAATGAAAAATAAAAAGGGCTGGTATGTAGCTCAGCAGTAGAGCACAACCCCCACCCCAGGTTTAATCCCTAGCTCCAAAAAAAATAAAATCCTACTTACATAAAAGTAGGGAGAGCCGGGCATGGTGGCACACGCCTGTAATCCAAGCGACTTGGGAGGCTGAGTCAGAAGGATCGCGAGTTCAAAGCCAGCCTCAGCAACTTAGCGAGGCCCTAAGCAACTCAGTGAGACCCTGTCTCTAAATAAAATACAAAATAGGGCTGGGGATGTGGCTCAGTGGCCGAGTGTCCCTGAGTTCAATCCCTGGTTCCAAAAAAAAAAAAAGTAGGGAAAAACAGTACAAAATCATATGAACAATGAGCACTTTTACTTTTTTTAGCTCTATACTTCTATCCTAAATAAATGATGATGCATTCAAACAATTCAGCTTTAAAAAGAAATAAACCATTAAGTCATGAAGACATGGCGGAAACGTAAATGCATATTACTAAATCAAAGGTTACATACGTATGAGTCCAATGATAATGACACTCTAGAAAGGCAAAAAGATAGGGGGAGTAGAAACAGATAGAGCAGAGAGGATTTCTAGAACAGTAATACTATTCTGTATGCTATAATAATGGTTGGATATTAATTACTACACATTTGACAAAACCCACAAAATGTATAACACCAAGAATGAAACTTAATGTATGACAATGATGAGTTAATGAAGGACCCATCAATTGCAACAAATGTACTACTCTCGTGCAGAATGTTGACAGTGGGAAAACTGCATGTGTGGGGGAAAAGAGCATATTTAGAACTCTTTGTCCTTTCTACTCCATTTTGTTTTGAAACTACAACACAGAGATATGGTGAATTAGCATTTACACACAAGTGAACCAAAATATTACCAGAGAACACCTACTTGTTGGGATTACAGATTTTCTTCACACTGATCTAGATGTTTTAACAATATTATACTTGACTCCAAATACACAACGGAGTCCACTTCTGGACTGCTCAATGTGTTCTAGATATCTGCCAATGCCCTCCTGCACCAATATCACATTTTTAAGTTATCTTTCTTTAATAATTTTTTTCCTCATGGCAGGGCAAGTTTTCCATTCCCCTTTCTCTTTCTTTTAAAAAATGTACTGGGCTGGGGATGTAGCTCTGGAATGATGCTTGCCTAGCATGCGTGAGGCCCTAAGTTTGACACCCAGCACCATCAAAAAAAAAAAATTACTGACAATTTTCATGTTTAAACTTCCAAATAAATTTCACAATCTTTTTATAAGCACGTGTTGGCAAACTTTCTATAAAAGGAGAGTGAACATTTTAGGATTGTAATTTATCACTTAAAAAAAATTTTTTGGAACTATTTCAAATGTAAAAGACCATGACATTTATATAATTATATGTAATATATATAAAAAAGCTATGCTGACATTACATTTATTTAATTATAGCAGGTCACAGTATACAGAGCCAAGCATGAAATACCATACACCACCTTGCCTACAAAGATTTTGGTGTGATTCAGTTTATATGGAGTTTAGGTATTATATTTAACATCTCTCCATTATTAAATCATTTTCAAAAACAAATCCTAGGATTCTTCATTTATTAAAGTTCTCCTTTGCATTCCTCAGTAGAGTCGCAAAATTATTATTTTTGAATCCTGAAAATTTCTTGTCAAGTTTATAATCCTTGGACACCTGAAGGAAGGCACTTGCACTTGGTACATTAATGCTGAAAATATTTGCTAAGTATATTATTATTCATGGCACTTTCTGCCAATATTACAGAAAAATTATAATACTGCATTATGTCATCAGAATGCAACTTACTGTTGTTTTAAGTTACTTTTAAAGTGTAAATGATAATTCTTTCTTTTTCAGGGGGAGGGGGCAGTAATGGAAAATGAACCTAGGATGGCAAGCACTCTACTCCTGAGCTATGTCCCTCAACCTTTTAAAAAGTTTTTTATTTTAAGATGGGTCTCACTACATTATCCAAGCTGGCCTCAAACTTGTGATCCTCCCACCTCAGCCTCACAAATTGCTGGGTTTCAAACATGTGCCACCACTCCCAGCTCATTTATTTATTCTTTTAAATGTAAATGTACTTTCTTTTCCTGTTCAGTAATTCACTAATATAAGGTGAAGGAAGAGTTGTGTTCAATACTGAAGCATGCCCAGCACATAAGTACTCAAATGTTTGAATAGCGGATGATTCTAATATTACTACTTTCCAAAATCTCACAAAAAACTACAGCATGGAGATTTAAGAAACTAAATGCACGCGCACACACACACACGTAAAGAACAGAAGAAAATAAAGGGAGTGGGGCTGGAATGCAGACAGACAAGTAATAACTGATCAATGTAGGCAACAAGAGCCTTGAAGGCTGGCAGCATCTTTAAAACGGGGAGTGAAGGGAAGTAAATTAAAGAGAATTCAGTAAAAACTGTTTAGAGAGCAGCTAGGTCCCTCAATCCCTTCTGCTTCTCAAAGATACTGGGACTGCTGCCAGATAAGTTCAAAAAGAAAAAGAAAATAAGCATCTTGGAGGAAACAGGCAGGGAAAGAAAATGCCTTAAATGTGTGTGTGTGTGTATATATATATATATCCTAAGAAGCATAAGGTATGATTTTTGCATGCATACAGAACAATTAGAGAAAGCTAAAAAAGCCAACATTCAAAAAAGACAAAATAAGAGGGAGTGAATGAGGAGGAGGAAAAGTGAGAGATAATACCTGGAAATTTAAAATAAGACATACAAGACTGCAAAATACATGGAATTTCCCAAAGAACTAGTCAAAAAAAACCCCAATATCTGAATGTTTCAAAAAGAATAAAAAAAGGAGAGGAAAAACACCAATAAATCTGTCAAAAGTGATAGATACGAGTTGCCATATTTAAAGTCTTGCCTTTTGACTTTTAGCTCAGGAGACCAAAGCACGATTTTCTTCAATTGTCCTGAGTCCAGGTTCTTCTGACATTAGCCACCTCCACAATGCTGTCCAGATTGGACCTCAAGATCAAAGTTACCTGCCTGAGGTGCACAGGGTGGCAAGGTCATGACTATTTCTGCCATGAGATCTATCTCCAAAAGAAAAAAAGGTTGATGATATCCCCATGGCAACCAGTGAATGGAAGGGTTTGAGGACGGTGAAACTGACCATTCAGAACCAACAGGGTATTTTCCTACCTTTGCCCTCATCATCAAAGCCCTCAAGGAACCAACCACCAAGAGACAAAAATAAACAGAAAAAAAACATTAAACACAATGGAAATATCACTTTCAATGTGACTGTTAACATTGTTCCAAAGAACTTTTCGGAACCACTAAAAAGATCCTGTGGACTGCCCGGTGAGCTGCAGTCACACTCAAGACATCATAGATGACATCAACAGAGATACAGTGGAATGCCCCCAAATCAAGAAATACAAGGGAAAATATTTCTTTTTTTTTTTTTTTTTTTTTAAAGGGAAAATATTTCAATAAAGGACAACCAGAAATAGTTTTAAAAATTAACAAGTTCATACACAAACTGTATATCAATGTGAAATGGGACAAGAATCTACAAATTTCAAAGCAACAGGGATATGAAAGGAATCAGTCATATTTAAAAAAAAAAAAAGCATCAGAATCATTTTAGACTTATCAACAGAACTACAGAACAATACCTTCAAAATTCCAAAGAAAAGAATTCTATGCCCAGCTAAACTATTGGTATGATACTGCTTTATATTCAAGGTCTCAAAAAGTTCTTTAACTACTATCTATGTTTTCTTAAAAAAACGGCTAAAGATGTGATCCACCAAAGTGACACGAGAAATCAAGTAAGAGGAAGGCAATGGATACAGTCAACAGAGGGGTGCAACACAGAAGTAAAATGAAAGGGAATCAGAAATACAGTAAAAGGTTATCGAGTGAAGACTAATATGCACCAAATATAGAGTTAATAGTTCAGATTGGAGTAATGTGATTCAGGTGAATGTGAGTAAAACAATATGATTTGATGGCTATTATGACAAAGACACATTTCATAAAAAAAAAAAAAAAAAAAAAAAACCAAGAGACTGAGGCTCAGTGGTAGAGCACTTGCTTAGCATATACACAAGGCCCTGGGTTTATCCCCAGCCCAGTAATACATAAAAAACGAAAACCACTAAATACTATGGGTTCTGGCCCAGGTTTTAATCTATATTTAACTCAGTTTAACCATGTGATAATGAAGTTCCTTTCCCTCCTTTGTGTTCAGCTCCCTTACTGGACCAAAAGAGCACTGCTTCAATCTAATCTTAAAACAAGATAACACGGTGGCCTATTCCTACAAACTGTTCTCCTACTGCATGCTCTTCTTGCCTGGCCCACAACACAACCCTGCCAGGTAATAACTGCAGAGACCTGTTTTCAAAGACCTGCTCTTCCCCAGGAAGAGCTTTGGTAGAAATTCTAGAAGCTGAGGCTAAACTACAAACCAGAAATTGTATTCACATTATTTTCTCTTAGGAACTTTCATAAACTAAAGAACATGTTGCTGAAAGATACATATAATGAAGATAACTATTTTTTAAAAAAAAAAGGAATGATTAACAGAAAGTCAGGATAGGAAGAGGGAGGGGGCAAATAAATAATCATGATAAGAGTATTAAAGAAGTTAAGGTATTGATTATCTCCTAGATGATGGGTAGATGAATATCCAGTTTCTTTCTCTAAAACCTACATATATTTTGTACTGTTTCTACATATAAATAGTTCACTCTTTGAGGAGGAAGACCCAAGAAATAAGTAACTTGACAGCCAACTAAACAAGCACACCTATTATTTGACCAGTACTGTTTTTGTTGTCAAAATACCTACCTTATAGATACACTACCTCCTGAATCAAAGGATATTAAGTGAATGGTTATTTATCTCAACAATATTTGAAATGAGAAATGGCTGTAAATACTGGTCATCAATATAGAAATAAAAGTTAAAACCACACTATGTAACACATTCTACCAAAAAAAGAAAAATGAGCACTTTACATGTTGATATGCAATACTCTATTAAAAAAATATTAGGCAAAAATGCTTTGTGCCAGAATACTATGGAAGATGGCTTTTTTTAAAATCACATTTGCTTGTATATACAAAATGTCTATAAAAAGAAACAAGAATGGATAATGCTAGCTGCTTTAAGAGATGATCTGCCTAAATAGCAACTGGCTTGAAAAGATGATTTCACTATGGTCCTTGAACAAATCCTGGTTTGTTTGTTTTGGTGGGTACTGGGGATTTAATTCAGGGGCACTCAATCAATGAGTCACATTCCCAGCCCTATTTTATATTCTATCTGGAGACAGGGTCTCACTGAGTTGTTTAGCACCTTACTGTTGCTGAGACTGGCTTTGAATTCTGGATTCTCCCGTCTCAGCCCCTGGAGCCACCAGGGGTGGCACATGACACAAATTCTGAGTTTTGAACAGTGTTAAGACTACCTATTCACAAACACTGTTTCAAAAAAACAGGGAAAACAACTAACCCACAGAATAATTTTAATTCTATAGAAGACTAAACAAATATCTTTCAAAGTTTAAAATATACAGAAAAGTTTTTCTAGAATAAAATCAAACAATTTAATCCAACCAAATTTGACACATCCAGTTTTACTTTACAAAATCAAACTAGATATGTATTTGTGTTTGTATACACCACAATGTGTCTAGATTCTAAAGTAATAATGTACAATTTGAAAGCCACTACCTACATATGGCTAATTAAATTTATTAAAGTTAAATATTGTTTAAAATTCTTTTCCTTGATTGACCTAGGCATATTTTCAAGTACTTAAATGCCATGTGAGATTAGTGGCTACTATACTGGACAGCACAGTAGTATTTCCATTATCATGGAGAGTTCTCTTGAATGGCCCTTTTATAGAAGGATCCTCAAAAAACTGAAGAAAATGAGTTCTTTGGAAAGGTAAACTAGGTGGTTGGGGAATAGGCAAGAGATAAATTTTTCACATTAAAAGGACTTAGCCTGTGCCAGGCCATGTGCTTAATATGTTTCATGTTAACACAATTCCTATTGCTATCAGAATACTTGGTTTCCTTTGTAATTCTTTATGTATTTTATTTAATGCATTTAAAAACATTCTGAAATGTGTTTGATCCCTACTGCAAAAAAGAAAAAAAAAAATCTTATAATGGGCTGTAAACTTCACCAGACTACTAAGGGATCAATTCAAATTTTGGACCAGAAGCATGTATTAGTAAATCAAGAAAAAAATTATAAAAATACAGTATACACTAAATACCATTATCTATTAACCAAATTACAAAACAAACTTTATAGTCTAAAACATGGCAAAAATTAAAGTAAACTTCAAATGAAAAACCAACAAAAATCACTCCTATCCTATTCCCACAATCCAAACCATATGGTATAATCCTTTCAGAGAAATTATTTCATATTTAATTTAATTATATTAAGTCATCATATATTATGTTTACATATGTTAATGTTTACATTAATATACAAACATATTGGTATATGTTGATTATATAATATTTGTATATTTTATATTTACTTGTGTATAATGATGATGTATGTACCAATTTTATCCCTGATGTACAAGTTTTATTAAAAGTAAAGAGTTGGTTGAATTTTACTTTCATTTTTCTTGAACAGGACAATAATAAAGCTTGAGACCTGGGTTTGAGTTCTGGCTCTCATTTAGGAACTATGTGATAGGAAAAAAATTTTACCTGAAATATGAATTCCTTAGCTATAAAACATTCATTTTGTTCAATAAAAAACACAAGAAAAAGATGTTCATTTCATCTTTCCATTAAGTTATCAGATTTTGACTTAATTAATACTTGAAATTACCAGACAGTGTTGCTACACAGGCTACTGACCCATAAGAATTTTTATAGCAATATTAACATTTTCACACAAAAATGAAAATTTTACTGACTACTGTTAAAATCAACAGCAAAGAAAGAATATTTTGGCTAGTTTCTGTATAGTAGTTTGTTGTAACAAGGTTAAAATACATAATAAACGCATATAAATGTGTTTTAGCTGAAACTTTTTCAAAACAATTGAACTTTGCCAAACCTTTCACCAAAATTACTAAAAGTACTTAGGTAGTTTAGTCAAGACTAAACTCCACATTTGTAAATCTTTAAAAATTTACTAAAATTGTTTCACTAGCAAAATATTTTAACTGGCAAATCCAGACTGAAAAATCATGAAAAACGGCCATTTGCTTTCTTTAGAAATCTACTGAAAAAGTTCTAGACCAGTTACTAAATACAATTAGTTTTCAGGCCACCCTCCATATCTGTAGGCTTGTTACCGGCAGATTCAATCAACCTCAGATGGAATATTCAGGGAAAAAAAAAGTGTCCATACTGAACATGTAAGAATTTTCCTGTCATTATTCCCTAAACAATACAGTAGGGCAATTAGGTAACACAGATGTAGTATGCCTTATAATTAATTTAGAGATGACTTCAAGTATACAGGAAGCTGTGCACAGGTAATATGCAAATGCTACACCATTTTATATTAAGGACTTGAGCGAGCATCTGTAGATTTTGGTGTATCTTTGGGGGCCTGGGGGCCTGGAACCAATGTCCTTGGATACTAAGGACTGCTCTAACTGCTTGGTCCGTCCTCAGATTCATAAATTGAGGTGCTATTTTCTTAGGGCTCTTTATTTTTGTTATTCAACATGAGAGTATAACAGTACCTAAAAAAATCATCCACACATTTTTTATTTTATAGCTGTAGCAAAATGCCTGGTAAGTTTATCAAAATTAATTTCCCTTTCTGAAGTCACCCAAGGAAAGCACATTGTATGCTTACTGGAAAAATGTCATGGTTATAAGAGTACATACTCCAGAACTTGGCAATTTTGTTTAAACAACACTCCAGTTGTATGATCTTGGGGAAAGTTAGTCACACAAGGTTAATCTCAGTGCCTTGGTTTCCTCATCTGTGAAATAGTATTATCTACTTTATAGGGTTGCTGTAAGGATGATATGAATATATGTAAAATTACCCTGGTGCCTGACTTACATTAAGTGCTATGTTAGCAATTACTAAATAAAGTTCTGCTTACACTAAAAAATAGCTTTACACACAGGTCATGTTTAAAGGGTCATTTTTTTGGTTTTTGAGTTTGTTTATGACTCTAAATCCATACATGGAAATACAATACTGCTTAGATCTGTCACAGAAACTAAACAGTGTGACTAAACTTCGGCTTCCCATTTTTTCTATGGAATAATATTTTTAAAATTCACACTTCTGATTACATTCTCAGGAATTTTAGAGCAAAAAAAAAAAAAAAAACTATTTTTCTTCCTCCAGACATGACTAGGGACTTTTGAAGGAACATTTGATTTTTACGGTTAAGGACAGGAGTGGGAAGAATAGAAGAGGGAAGGAGATCACAGGTTTTGTTTTCTTGCTAATGGCCAAGGATTGATAATCAAAAGGCTGCAGAATTTCCTAGCAAAGGAAAAAGATGTGTGTATAAATGGATATACCTGCAAGGAACACACTGATAGAATATTAACCTTTATCCGAATCTTCAAAGCTGACAAATATTTCATTTACAAATCAAAATCATTTTAAAATGTCTTATTCCCAATTTTTCAACTAAACTTAGAAATTTCAATGGTCCTAGTAACAGAAATATTAAAATGAGACTATAACCCATGCTCTTTTTCATTTCTAAAGTCTCTGAGAAAGACGGTACAACTAAAATGCAACAGATGATGGAAATTTCTAGTGGGAGCAGGGAAGAAAAACGAGAAATTACCATTGATAGAAAAATTATTTTGCAGGTACCTTATTAAGTAGAGGGCTGCTGATACTTCCATTATTCTCTAAATCTTACATAAATTAAACAGAACATTTTATAAAAGTGTTATTTGCCCACAATTTTGTTCAAATTAGATTAAGCTTACATAATTCACTTTACATATGATTCTCTGCCATTTCAATGAGTAAACTGCATATCTACACTAAATTTATTGAAATCAAATAACTACGCATATTAATTCAGAGAATAAAGTGAATTGAAGTTTGGGATATAAATGCTAGAACCAATTTATTTGATATCAACTTTGATACTGGGTTCTTCCATTAAAACAAAAACACCTATACTAATTTGTAAAGTCTGCCAATTAACAAAACTATTTCATTGACAAACTCATTGAATTTTATAACAACATTTATTTGTCAATATGTATTTAAGCCTTATTTAAACTCTTTGCAATTCAAAGCATGTTTCTAAAGTATAAAAAAAGGAAACATTAAATCTTCTGGCTGTCCAAGTTGATTCACTTAAGAAATTAATGTACAGTTTAAATAGTTCAAGATACAATGTAAAAACAAGTAAAATTACATGCCTTCAGTTAAACTACAGAATTCAAAATTTATCTTACCTTAAAAAGAAATACAAAACTAAAATAATAATAAAAAAAAATTAAAAGAAAAGAAATACAAGTCCAAAAAGTATGTGTGTTGGGGGGGGGGGGATAAAGAATGCAGAAAAGATGAGCCACTAGAAGTAAGATGGCTGAGGGACACTGCCTTACCATCTTAACTAATACCAATTCTAATTTTGACCTAGCCACAATTCAAATGCCAATAGGATGACAAAAGAGTAGTTTGTCCCAATGTTACAAATTCTGTCACACTACCTGTAAAGAAGCAAAATGCTTCCCTTAATTTTCCCTTTCAAGTTTCTTTTCACTTTAATATTTGTAACTAAACTCACAAACAATTAAAATTTTACATGGACTTAAAATGACTAATATTTTAGGTAATTTTCACTGACAAAAACTATCAAATATCTATGAAATAAGCACATAAGCAGGAAAAGTTCTTTCTAAGTGCTTATGATTATGCACAGCAAGAAAAAGGCATTAAGGATACTTACAAGTTAGCTGAAGTAGCAATGAAATATGATTTTTAGCTTTCAGCAATGGTACCCCAATGTTAATCAGTTGCTTAAAAAAAAAATTCAGGCTGGGGCTATAGCTCAGTGGTAAAGCACTTGCCTAGCACATGTGGGGCACTGGATTCAATCCTCCGCACCACATAAAATAAAGGTATTATATCCAGCTACAATTTACAAAAAAAAAAAAATTTCAAGGCGAGGGGTACACATCATTGGTAGACTGCATGACTATCATGTGGGAGGCCCTGGGTTCAAGCACTAGTGCCAAAATTAAATAAATAATAAAACTGTCAAAAGGAATACTACATGATTAGCCTGTGGACAAGGGTGCATAAAAATAGTAAAAATTTTTATTTCTCACTAAAAATGCACACTTCAGTACTATTTTACATACAACCCCAAAGTACTATAGAATCTGTAGACCCTAGATTCTACAGTTTTAAGTTAAGTTTTGGGGTTGTCCACCTCCCCAATTTTTTTTTTAAATATAATTCATCTTCCTAAATTTAAACACATTATCCATATCTCCCTGGACCAGGACTAGAACACTGTATCAGTGACCACAACACTGGGAATTAAACTTCTTAAGAGTTTCCCATGAACAAGGTATAGAATCACATTTTGTATTAACTTTGTATCCTTTGGTACACCACCCTAAACATATCAGGGGCTATAAATATTTACTGACTCAAAATAGTCCTTCTCCACTTTGCAACTGGAGTTTGTGGCAAAACAAACCTGAAGAGCTTCACAAATCCCAAGGACTTAAATGTTACTGATGAAACTTCACCTAACACATTACTGTTTTATCGTTTAAAGATTTTTAAGCCTTGCCTCCATTACCACTGTAACCCTTTTTCCTGACACTGGTATAGTGGCTAGAAGCAGAAACCACCAAAAGTAGTCATCAGAAGCTCATAAGGGGGTTTTCAATTTTACATATTTATACTTAGTTGTTATATAACTTTCATGTTCTAAAGTCAGTTAATTTTATTAGCTACTTAAGAGAGGTCTGCAGTCAATCTAATTTCAAGAAACATAAATGAAAACTGGTGCCAATAAAGCACAAGCAATGAAACAGAAAAACTGCCTTAAATTCTGGAAACAAATTAAGGACAGTTTGCATCAATGTAATAGAAAATAAGCTACTGCGTAGTCTATGGGATTTTTTTAAAAAAGTTTTTTTAAAAAAGTCTTTTAAAAGTCAAAACAAACTGGTGAACTACCACCAAAATCACAAGTTACCATATAAAGATTCACAAAAAATACCTGACAAGAAAAATCTACAACTGGTTCCACAGTGTCAAATGTTTTCTGGTTGCTAATATACTCCATTATACACCTGAGACATTATCACATATGTGTGACAATCCGTAGAAGGCAAAACAGGCCCAGAAGTCTCAATGAGCCAGTGTCGACAAACTCAAACGACGACAAAAATACCCTCTGCCTTAGGGGTAATTACCAACTTTCTGGCCTGAGATCAACTTGCTTTAAGAAAGTTTAAAATGGTGCCCAAATTGAAAAGAAAGCCTGTAGCATGAATGAAAATGAAAAATTCAAATGGAAAAGCTCTCTTAAAAAAGTTAAGTTTCTACTTCCAATACTGTGTCTTAGAAATTTTCCAGGCGGTGAAGACATGGAAGAACAGATGGATCTAGACGTGATCGCATTCTCTGAGGCGTGCGCACAGTGCGGAAAGGATGAATGAATGGAAGACAGGCGCGTGTGAAATGCAGCAGGTCCGGCCGGCAAGCCGACCGGCAGCAGCGATCAGTAGGCCTCGCTCCTCCCCCTTCCCTCCTCCATGACAGCCCAGTCCCAAGCATGGAGGGGCGAGGACAATGTGATCCCCCTTCTCCCCACCATCACCACCTTCCCACCTTCATTCTACACGAGAAAGCTTAACCACCCGACACCAAGGTTTCCTCCCCATCCCAAACCTTTTTCGCCTCCCCAGCCGCCAACCCCGGCAACTCTCCGGTGCGCTGGAGTAACATGCGCTCGCCCCTCTCGTCTCCCCTCGGCGAGATCGAAGCTTCTCCGCGCGTGCCGCGGCTCCACTCCCGCCTATCCCACCCTCTCGCACCGCGCGCCCACCGGCTTCCCAGCCCACCGGTCTAATGAAGACCCTCGCGCGCCAGGCACCCGAGCCCTTCAGCTGGAGCGCTGGAAGGAGAGAGGGAGATGGAAAGGTTGCCCCGAGGCTCCCTCCTCCATCTCATTCCAGATCGGCTCGCCGCCCACCCTCCCCGCGGATCCCGGTGCCCGCTCGGAGACGGCCCCGCGCCCTCCTATCACGAAGACAATCCCACACACCTAGCCCCGAGCCACCGTCATCCTACACCCTAGTAGACAACGCGCGGCTCCGCAGGAGGCGCCACGCCGCCCCTCCCCCACCAGCTCCCCCAGTTCTCGGGCCCCCACCAGAACGTGTGCTCTACACGCCGCCTCGGTCAGCCTCCAGAGCACCCCCAGTTGCCCGCGGAAGGTCAGGCCCAAGAAGAGGGGGAGGGGGCGGCAAGGGATAGCGTGCGCGCCGGGAACGTAGTCCCGCGGGGTCCCTCAGTCCGAAGGGATACAGAGCGCGGGGACCCGTGGGGGTGGGGGCCAAAGGCAATACTCACCGGTTCCACAGTCGCCATCTTAGATCGATCTGATCGCACAACCGCTCCTGAAGGGGGGGTGAGAGGAAAAAAATGAGATTCAAACCGGATTGGCCGGCTCCTGTCCACGTGACGGACGTGTCCGTTTGGCCCTGGCGGCGCCTGCGCAAGACTGCGGCTGCGTGTGTAACAAGAGGCTTCTGGGAAGTGGAGTCTCTCTCTCTCTCTCTCTCACGCTCTTTTTTTTTTTTTTTTTTAAGGCAAAGACTTTTATAAAAAAGGACTGATCACGTGGTCGTTCAGCGGGTCCGGCACTCGCGTGCTGTGATGTGATTTCCAGTCCTCCGCTCTTCCGCCTGGATAGTGCGGTCGTACTTACTGCTTGGCATGCCTAATGTACCCTTTGTCGCCCGTTCCTCCCATCTTCCCCGGGAGGTTGAGAACTGCAGGCTCAGCACACACAATAAGGCTTCATTTGCTTAGTTGAGGTCCTAGGACAAGTTGCATGTGCGTTTATTTAGTTTTCTTTTGACCTCCCACCATTTTCTCTTTAGTTTCAAAAAGAGGCGGCGATGGAGATCGTTTAAGCAATCAACTGTGCCTCGGCTCCACTAGTGCTGGTGATCACTTGTTGCCATCACTGCTAAAAGGGATAGGCGGAACCGCCCGCGGTACCCCCTTGCCGCGGCTGGGGGGAGGGGGAGTGCACCCGACAGTTTTTTCTGTTCCAAATCCTGAGAATAAGACCTCAGGGAGAAATCTTGCTGGAAGTAAAAATTATTTGGAAGTTCTGTCCAGTCGGTTCCAATATTCTGATTTAACGTGAACGGAAATAGCCTAAGTCCAGGTGCCAGCCAGGGAAGCCACTCTGGGCTCCGCTGACTAAGCCCTGGACTGACCGTCAGGAGTCATTAAGCCGGTCAACTATGACTCTTGACGTTGACTCATTCTCCTTAGGGAGTGACTTAATCATTCTGTACTTCTGTTTTTTCATTTATGAACCGAAGGTGCTAATACACTTACCTCACAAGGGTGTGCTGTGGTAATGATTGTAACCAGCTTTGAAAATGCATCGGACTCTGTAAATACTTCATAATAAGCAACCGAGTGCCTTCCTAAAGATCAGCTGCTTTCCCTGCTATTGTTTTTTTAAACAATGTTTTTCAATTTTTCTTTTGTTTACTTTGTTACATTATGATGTGCAGCAATACAATTTTAAAGTTTCAAGACCATTTTTTCCTTTACAATTGTAGCTGACCTCAATAGATGCTTTAATATTCAGGAAATCATTATGTTCACAAGAATCACTGGCAATTAGAAGTTTGTCCCCAGGCTGACATGCTACATTTTCTTTCCTTCTAAGATGCAGTGCTGTCATTTCTCAAGGCAGTGTTATTTTAAGTCTGGTTATTAATAAAACAAATAGAAATGAAGAAATCTAGTAGAGTGCCACTATAAGGTTGTAATGAGGAAGACACAACCTCATTGCTATCTCCCACGCTTCTTAAGAATGTTAACACCAGGAAAAGAAGTATAAACAAGCTGTCTGTGCCTGCCTCCTTATGGTGTTGCTGATGTCCAGAACTGTGTCATACCTATTATTGAGTACATAATGGATGCTTGAGATGACTAACACATAATTGAGGCTGTATAAGAACTCAAAGTCATGGCCTATTCCTATGTTTTGTTTTATCTGGATGGCATAGATGATTAATGAAAGCTGTTGTGTAGGCAGCTTAGCTCCAGTAGATAAAATTATTAAAAACAAATAGATAAATGGATTTTACTTTGAGAAACTGTTACTTACACCTCTAAAGCAATTACAGTTAATCTTATTACTATTTTCTGCTGATCAGAAAATGGATATTTGGTTAACTTTTTTGAAGAGGCAGCATAGATGTACTATTTTCATGTAGCAGAGCTAAAAAATAACGCAGATTAGCAGGGAAATACCCACATGAAATTGAAAGCTTTTCTTTAAAGCTTTTTTTTATCAAAAACTCCCCTACTCTTGTCAATCAAGACTCATGCTTTGTGATACTTAAATGTGTCCCTATTTTTTAAAGATTAATTTCTCTCGGTTTTTGTATAAGCTTTGTTGCATGTTTCAAAGATTAGATGATTAGGTTTTTATGTAGGTTATGTCTGTGTGTAGTTGATTAGTTTCATTTTTGCTTTGTGTGTGTGTGTGTGTGTGTGTGTGTGTGTGTGTGAGGGTAGAGGGTAGGGTCTCACTATGTTGGCCTGGCTGGTCTTAAACTCCTGGGCTCAAGTGATCCTCTTGCCTCATTCTGCAAGGTAGTTGGGCCTATAAGTGTATGCCACCATACCCAGCTCCATGTTAATCTTAAATATACATAAATAAATTTTATATTTTATTTCACTATTAATTCATAAGAATACATGTATTAGTACCACATTCACACTTAGACTTTTTAAAAAAGAACACAATTGAAAGATTTATAAAATGAGATATGGTACTGAAATACTTGTCTATGTGATTGAGTTATCTTATTTACACATAACTACTATGGCACAGCCTAACCTCATCATAACTACTATTTATAAACCTGAAATAATTGGATATCATTTAGTATCTGTAAATAATGATCTTTTTCTGCA
This sequence comes from Glaucomys volans, assembly GCA_020662805.1. Lineage (NCBI taxonomy): Eukaryota > Metazoa > Chordata > Mammalia > Rodentia > Sciuridae > Glaucomys > Glaucomys volans. The sequence goes on from JAJEJO010049317.1 coordinate 328,835, forward strand.
TAATGTATTCCTCAAGCTGCTCCGTTACTAGTTTTTATAGATTTAACTCATGGTAAAAGATCTAAATAATTAGACCACGTCATTTGTTTTTGTTATATACTTAACTCTTTATCTTTTAAAGTTTTATAGATAACCAAAACCATTGTTTTGCTGGGCTTTTCAACTATGGTTCATATCTGCTATGATCAATCCAAAGTTATTACTGTGCTCTGTGTAGGGCTTTCAAACAGGCTTCAGAACTAAACATTCTGTTTAGATTAGGTAATTTTTAAAATCTCCAATCAGTACAAAGCAACCACTTTTCTTAAAATAAGTGGTTTTTGAGACAAAAGATGTGAAATTGCATAATAAAGTAAATCATCTTTCATATTGTAATGTTGGGTGCTTACTTTAGATAAAGTCTAAACTAACTTCTGGTTAAATAACATATTTCAACCTTAACTTTTTAAAACTTGGTTATACCTGTACTATAATTTATACTCTATTTTTTGTTGTTGCCATTCTCTATGATGATTTCCCTCTAGGAAAAGCTTAAGATAATGGCTTCTAACAGCATAAATAGTCATGTATAGTTGAAAGAACATAAGCACTGGTGTCGAACTATCTTAATCCCAACTCTAGTACTTGTTGTGTAACAGATTACACAATAAACGGATTATTTAGCCTCTTTGTGCCTCATATTTCTCATAAGTAAGATGGGAAAACTAATACTTTTTATCTTATATGGTTAGGGCAAGAAAATGAGTTAATTCATGTCGCATGCTTTGAATAGTTCCTAGAATACAGTAAGAACTCAATGTTACCTATCATTAGCATGATGAAATATTGTATTTACTAAATTTATTTCTATTTTTTAGTATAATATAGTATATTTAAGAATTCTATTCAGAAAACCCACCCAAGCTATTATCTTTGAGAATATTCCAAGCTTCTATATACTCAAAAGTCAGCTAACATTAATTTTCTATAACATTCCAAGTGTTTTTCATACTGATTACTTCATTTGACTATGACAACTATTTGTGAATTAACACTACCATCTCCATTTCATAGATAGGTAAATAGATTCAGTAATGTTAGGAGACATGGTCAGGTCCCTACAAGACACTGGTGATCTAGAATCTAAACCCAATTTTCTTAACTCCAAGACTTGTTCTTCCATGCTGTAGCTGCTTTCTTCTTATGGGGTCTTCCAATGCCTGTTTCTTTTCAAAATACTTCTTAATTCCAGATTCCCTTGTAGAACTAACAAGAAAACATCCAAGAAGTAGTCACTGAAGGATATTTAAAGGACACAGGAAGCATAGGCACTTCCTTCCTGGACTGTAAAATCCGGTTGGTATACTAAGTCATAGAAATAAAAATAGTTCTGTAGCCATATAAAGAAGTATGACTAAGAACCCAAAGGATGCAGCTAATAAGCCCCATGAGGAGAACTCATGCACATAATGAATGACACAGTCACATAATTCCTTCCCTCATTTCATTCAAATCGATGTGTCATCTCCAGAGGGAAGCCTTCCTTAATCACCCTATAAATTAACATCCCCATCACTCTATCCCCTTACCTTGCTCCATTTCATAACCTCTCATTCTAAACTTGACATTATAGTAAACATTATTTAACTGTTGATTGTCTCTACTACTAAAATAGTAGCTCCTTGATGATTTCTAGGAAGGTTAGTAACAAATATTTGGGGAAAACCCAAAAGTAATTTCTTCCCCAAAAGAATAGCTTCAACACTAATAAAATAACTAATAGGAAAATTACTTATGGTATATGCTAGATGCTATGTTAAGTAGTCTACATGGACTTACAATGCCTTGTTTATCTTTAAAACAACATTCTGTAGTAGATACATCTGATTTTTCAGATAAGAGTTCTAAACCACTCTATAATGTTGACTAGATTGTAATTTGACCACCTAATAAAAAAAGATTATTCTATGAAACAATGCAAAGAAAATAATCTGCAGATAATATGCAAAAAAAATAATGTTAAATACTATGTTGGACCAACACTAAGGTAATTCCCAAAATGAACCTAATTTACCTTTACAAAATTAAAATGTGGAAAAAAATTAAAACGTTGAAATAAAACCAATAATCTTTAGAAATAACATTGTAAACACCTGTCAAAGGACAAAAATTACAACAATTTAAAGGTCTTAATTGTCCTTTTTTTCAATTTTAGAATCAGGCAACACTTGATTTACAAAATAGACAAGTTCTTGGGTCAAGCAAAGGAGGTTGGTTTCATAGAGAAGAACTCAAGAAAGCAGAAACCAAAAAAGCAAATTAGTCATTTCAAAGTCACTTTCCCTGTGAAACAGAAAAACAGGAAAATAACTAGTTGGCATTAGTTTACTTCAGGACCTTTTTAGTGTAAGGATAAAGGTAGAATTTAATTATCATACTAATTAAAACTGGTCTTTTGGAAAATTTGACTGTTACCTCTTTAATCCTTATTTCTCCAAAGGTCAGATAACCTACTTAGTTTCATCTTGGTAGTGTGGAACTTTAGCATGAGTGACTCCATTTTGATTTTTAGTCTAATCTGTTAGGGCTTAGTGTAGGAGCCTAGTCTAAAACAATTACATTCTATAATTTTTATTTAAACACCCACAATTTAATCAGAGATTTGAGTGAAACTCCAGAGAGGCACATCTGGATTTTCAGTGTTACATATATGAGTAAGTGCCTGCATCATACTTGTCTAAAGAAAAAAATGTGTTAATAGTTGGAGTCAGAGACCAGAGAAGTACTGCACGATTATTATTACAGCTACCTGGAAGGCTCAGGCAGGAGGATCACAAGTTCAAGGGTAGTTCTTGGCAACTTAGGGAAACTATCTCAAAATAAAAAAAAGTGTTAGGGATGTAGCTCAGTGATAGTATGCCTCTAGGTTCAATCCCCAGACCAATAATGATGATGATGATGATGATATACTTGAATTTGAATTGACCTGGAAAAGTTTATGATTAAATTGTTATATATGAACAAATGGGAAAATATACAATACATAACATCATAAAACTTAGAAATACATGTATTAAGCTCAGTATGCCAATCGAAGAATGAACGATTATAAGCTGCAATGTGATATATCTGGCAACTTAAACTGTGATTTCCACATTATTTTTCTAAACTATTATATCAAGAATTCATATGTCCTAACCTAAGGCTTGTTTTTTTTACTTTTTATTTTTAATTTTATTATTTTATTTTTGAGACTGGGTTGCCCAGACTGGTCTCTAACTTGGTGAACTCAAGCAATTTTACTGCCTCAGCCTTCCTAATTGCTAGATATGTAAACCTGTGACACCACACCCTGCAAAATCTGTTCTTGTATGCTTTTTTGCAGGGGGTGTTGGAGATAAACCTAGGACCTCGTGTATGCCAAGCAAGTGTTCTCCCACTAAACTGCAAACCCTCAAAAGGCTTATTTTTGCTATTTGTGATAATATAATTTGGTTAAATGCCATTATATTTAGTTAGCTTACTCATTTCTATATTTGGAAATACTAAAATGCTGACATTATACTTTTATGTGATTTACAATGTTCCTGGTATTTTTGCTTGAATTGAAATAGGTAAAAAAAAAATAATCAGCATTCAGAAAAATTGACCCTATTATCTTCCATCCCCATTCTATCCCCTGCCTACTTAAGAACTTCCCACTGACACTAGAATATGTATCTAAAAATAATATCTGGGGTCTCACCTGTTTAACATACTTATTCATCTTTCTCCAATGTCAACAGATGTTTTATTTTCCAAAAAAGTGTACAGATATTGTTGCAACTCCTTTTGTAGATCGTATTTCCCTCTAATCCTTCTCCATAGTCCTAGGCATCCTTCCTTAACACTGAGCCTTTAAAAATCGTTTTACATTTCACTGGTCAAATGTAACCCTTAAGGGCTTGGGATATAGCAAGGCAAGCACAAGGCCCTGGGTTCAATTCCCAGCACCACAAAAAAAATAAAATAAATAACGTAACCCTTAGAAGGGTTAGCAGTCTTCTCTGATTTAAAGTGATTGCTATTAGCCACTTCAGGAACTTTTTCAAGAAATTAATGTTGAGATGCTCTGTTAAAGCTTTCCATAGTATCAATGACATTAATGAAATGTAACTCATCAAAAGATTGTAAAAAGAATTGATAAAAGATATGCTTTAAACTATGAAAATTTAACAATTGTGTAAGAATATGTTCTTGTGACTTACTTAGTGTTAATGATTTCTAGAACAAAGTACATAATACAGTCCTAATTGTGAATCTGTTCACTCTATATTGCCAACTCTACACTACATTTTGTCCTTGTTTCCTTGGTTACAAGGAAAAAGTGTTGGTAGCCTAATCCAACTGATTCTTTATGGCACTCCCTGAAGAAATAACATCCTGTATTTATAATTTTTGAGGATCCAGTTAAACAAAAATAAAGTTCAGAATAATCTGTGTAACCTTAATGACTTATTGCAAAATGTTTTGTTACCACCCAAAGTTATATTTCAGAGATGGGAGGAATAAAATTAAAGTCTCCTTAAACTAAACATGATATGTTATTTAAGAACCTAACATAAGCAAAAAGAGGAATTACTCTTGAGTCCCTTAATTAGAAGAACTTGGGAAAGACAAGAAAGCAACTAGGTCTCAGGAACAAAGAGTATAAGTAACTCCAAAACTTCTCTCATACCTGTACTCTGCATGTCTGTTTCATTCTCTCTCACTGAAATGCTTTCTCCAATTTTTAGGAAACATGGTCACCAAAAACTCCAAACCTCACTGACATCTTAAAGGCTTTGGCACCTTAATGGTATGGATTCACAAGGTCCATGGTTCTATGTTAAAGGAATCCCAGGGAAGAAAACATTCTAGCTCAGGTGGTGACATTCCAGACCAATCAACGAGGTGCAGCTGGGATGGGGTGATACGATTGGGCAGACTTGGATTGTATGGATCAATTATGGAGTCAACTATGCCATAATTCTGTGTGAGTCAGCCAGTTGGAAGGGAAGAAGGAGCAGGGAAGGAGTGATATGCTGCCCAGAAAAGAGTGTTTACTACAGAAGGAAAACTGAGACAAGAGCTAAAGATCAGGGGCTGGGGCTGTAGGTCAATGGAAGAGCACTTGCCTAGCATGTGTGAGGCACTGGATTCAATCCTTAGTACCACAAAAAAATAAATAAAAGGCATTCTGTCCATCTACAACTATAAAATTTTTTTAAAAAAGCTTAAGGTCATTCACAGATGAGTAATTAGCCAGATTGACCAGCCTAGACAGTATAAGATGAATGCATTCAAACAATAATAGCATAAAAACTAAAGCACATTTTCAAAGAGCCATAATATGAAGACATCCAGAAGGATACATATCAATGATGCTGATCTATGGGGAATGTGAGCATGGACAAAGTCATGAAGAATCTTTTGCTTTTTATGCTTCTATGTACTTAAAACTTTTATGAATGTATATATATATATGTCTACATGTATATATGCATTTGTAGTGTTTCTCAGCTTTTATTCATACATATATGCTTTGAAGTAATATCAAAGCAAATAAACATAGAAGACCCAAATTCCTTAAAAGTCTCATAAGCAACAATTACAGAGGAATTTTATATATTGGCAAACTAACATGTGTCATGTTCAGTGAAAAATATACCATAATCTATAGAATGTAAGGACCACTAATTCTATAGATCTGAAATAAAGAATAGATGTTCTACTCTCTGGAAGAGGAGCATCTGCAAAAGAAATAACATACAAGCTGACGAAATTAGTAAGGTAACCAATATGAGTACATTCAAATTCTAGATAAGAAAGAAAAATAAGTGACTAGAAAACTCTGAGGCCAAGGAAAGACCGACTAGGAACAGTTCATTTATTTCTAAGGCTCATATTGTTCAGATAGACCTATAGCCAATAATTCAAATAATAATTACAAAAATGAGGAAGATTAAATTTAGGTAGTTTACAGAGCTAAAAGCAAGGCATGATCCAAAATGAGAATGGAATGAATAAGTGTAATATTTTGACTGGTGAGGCGAAAATTGATATTCGTTTTAAAATTTTTTGAACTGTAGGATGCAATTCTAAATGGAGACAGAATTTCACTTTAGAGCAATTTACCCTTGCCCCACCACCAACCCCACACCACCCCCACCCCCACTAAGAAGAATCACTGGGGTGACTGCCTTTCATTATGTAAATGTAAGAACCTAGGCACCCTTTGCTTTTTATTTTGTGTCTGGCAAAGGTTACCTTCTTAGGAAGTCTCTCTCTCTCTCTCTTTTTTTTTTTTCCCATCCTAATATCTCTTGATATGCACATTTTCACAAAAAGCAAGGAATTGCCTGAGTGGAAAGGAACCAAGATCTTGACCCCCCTCCTTTGTGATATTCCAATTTATCTAATTAGATGATCCCAGTTGATGTCCTTTGGCAGAAAAGAACACTGAAGCCACCAGGAATTAATCACAAAGAAAGGGTGGCATCTGGAGAGGAGTGGCCCAGTCAGAAGTGGCATAGCACATAGCAGACAGAAAGCTTTACACCTCTTCTCTTTGCATCTTACTTGTCTTGGAGGATATGTCCCCAAATATAAGTTAAAATACTACAGGTTTGGGGGTCCAAAATTGGGGTGACCATTAATCCTTTTGAATCAGCAAGGCAATCATGGTTGCAGGAGACAAAAGCAATGACCCTAGGCTAGAGCAGCTAGTGGGATGGTCTACTTCTCTAATTCTCTATTCAACAACTAAATAACCTGCAATTAAAACAGTCTCCTTTGGATTGGTAATTTTAATAATTCAATGAGAAATGCCAAAATAAACACTACTCCCCCAATAATAAGTAGAAATTACCAAAATTCAATAAAGATAACTTAGTTGCAATATAGGGAGGCACAATTGAATTGTGATTTTAAGGAAGAAACTTAAAACTAAGTGAGTGCAAATCAAGGTTACTGTGGTGGTCGGGGTGGATGACTTCCCAAAATGAGTTCTTCACCAAATGATTAGTGTAAGCCAAAAATTGCCATACTATTGACATGCAGGATCAGATAATTCTTGGATGTAGGGGCTGTTCTATGCATTGTAGGACGTTTATTGTGTCCCTGGCTTCTAGTCATTAGATGTCAGTACCACACT
>JAJEJO010049317.1:336087-429194 GCA_020662805.1 Glaucomys volans
CCCCCCGCTTTAGGTACTAGGGATTGAACCCAGGGAGCTTTACTAATGAGCTACATCCCAGCCCTTTTTATTTTTTCATTTTGAGACAGAGCTTCTCTAAATTGCTTAGGGCCTTGCTAAATGCCGAGGCTGGCCTCAATTTGCAATCCTCCCACCTCTCCTGAATCACTGGGATTACAGGCATCACTACTGTGCCTGGCAAGTACCACAATTTCTCTAGGTTGTGACAAATAAAAATATCTCCCTATATTGCCAAATACCCGCTGGAGGTAAAAATCCCTCCAGGTTGAGAATCACTGGTCTAAGTTCCCTGTGATAGCCCATTAATTTTTCCAGTGGTAGGTTTAGGACTGGATGGGTTTCCCAAAATTTGCCAATGTGGCATTAAGGGGATGTCCACTAGAGGGCTTCTGGGAAGACCCTTACACTTAAGAAAGTGAACCTGAAGTGAGGCTGGAAGACTTCCTTGCAGAAGTTCTGTCTGTATGTGACTAAACTGCTACAAACGTTTTGTGATCATTAAGGAAAAAGCTTTAGGATGATGGCAAATACGGAGGGAGAAATAGAGAAATATAGGAATGTAAGATAAGAAATAGAAGAAATTCATATCCCTTATATATCAAGATGATGATTTCCCTGCATGTACCTATAGCAATTTCACCTCCGCACTACTGGTTGTTTTATCCATACATATATCTGGATACACACACACACACACACACACACACACATATATATATGTTCAAAAAATAAACATGTGCCCAAATGTAAGTATACAATGTATACTCTTGGCTATATTACTTTTTTGTAATCTACAACTTTTATTTTTTTAGTTTTTTTCTCTTTCCACAGTTTTTTTTTTTATTGATGCACTGTAGTTGTACATAATGATGGAATTTTTGTTGCATATTTGTACATACACACAATATAACAATATAATTTGGCCAATATCACACTCCTTAGCATTTCCTCCTCCCTCCAGTCTTCCATCCCTATTATTGTTTTTTCTCATAATACTTTTAGAAATGTATATATAAGTATACAGAGAGTCACCTCCTTTGCATCCTACAGATGATTCCATTTTGTAAAAGAAATAATTTCTTCAATCACTCTCTTGGATTCCTCTGTGTGTGTGTGTGCGTGTGTGTGTGTGTGTGTGTGTGTTTCTTTTTAAATTTATTTATTTATTTTGCAGTACTAGGGATTGAAATTAGGGGTGCTTTACCACTGAGCCACATCCCCAACCCTTTTTATTTTTTGTTTGAAGACAGGATCTAGCTAAGTTGCTTGAAGCCTCTCTAAGTTGCTGAGTCTTGCCTAGAACTTGTGATTCTTCTGCTTCAGTAAGTATCCACTCAAATTGCCGGCCTGTGCCATGCTGAACTGAGAAAAATGTTTTCTTTAAAAAACAAAACAAAACACATACAGTCCAGTGTGGTGTTGCGCATGGTGGCTCAATGGGAGAGCACCCCTAGGCGCAATTCCTAGTACTGGAAAGAAGGAGAAGGAGAGGAAGAGGGAGATTTCAAAAGAGGAATTGTTAGGTGAAAGCGCATGTGTGTATGTGATTTTCATAGGTAAAGTAAAGCATCCTGGGCAGAGATTGAACTAATTAACACTATAATTAGCAACATATGGCAGCCCCTACTACCCCATGCTCTGACAAAGTGAGTTATCAAACTTTTTATACTTTAGTAATTTCATGAAATTTGGCATTATAATGTCATTTTAGTTTTAATATGTATTTTCTATTAAATGAGGTTAAATAATTCTTCCTGTGTTTAAGAATCATATGTAATTTCTTGTTTTATGATGTGTCTGTTTGTATCTTTGCCCATTTTTCTTTTCTTTTTCTCTCCCTGTCTTGATTTCTTCATTTGTTGGGGATGTTTTATTTTCTTTGCCCATTTTTCTGTTGAGTTATTACATGATTTTATTGACTTTAGAAGTTCTTTATTGATTAAGAAAGTTATCTTTTTGTGCCTTGAATTGCAAATATTGTTTTAACAATTTATGGTTTGCTATTTTTCTTTTCTTTTTTTTTTTTTTTTTTGAACCAAGAGATTGAATTCAGGGACACTCGGCCAGTGAGCCACATCCCCAGCCCTATTTCGTATTTTATTTAGAGACAGGGTGTCACTGAGTTGCTTAGGGCCTCGCTAAGTTGCTGAGGCTGGCTTTGAACTCACGATCCTCCTGACTCAGCCTCCCAAGTCGCTTGGATTACAGGTGTGCGTCACCATGCCCGGCTTCTATTTTTCTTTTAATGGTTTCTCATTCAAGATTTCTTAAAAAAAATTGCATGTGATTCATTTTGTCAGTCTTTTATGACTTACAGTTTTATTTCATACTTAGAAAGTTTTGTCCTACTTCTTGTATTTTTTGAAAAACACTCTTTTATATGGTTTTGTATTTTTTATATCAAGTTTTAAACCACTGGATCATTTAGAAATATTTTAGTGTATTTTTTCGGATTGCACCATGGTCTTTTTTTTTTGGAACCGGGGATTGAACTCAGGGACACTCGGCCACTGAGCCACATCCCCAGCCCTATATTTTGCATTTATTTTTATTTTTATTTTATTTTATTTATTTTTTATTATTTATTTATTTATTTATTTATTTTTGGTACTGGGGATTGAACCCAGGGACACTCAACCACTGAGCCACATCCCAGCCCTATTTTGTATTTTATTTAGAGACAGGGTCTCACTGAGTTGCTTAGGGCCTCGCTAAGTTGCTGAGGCTGCCTTTGAACTTGCAATCCTCCTGCCTCAGCCTCCCGAGTGGCTGAGATTACAGGCCTGTGCCACCCCGCGCAGCACACCATGGTCTTTATTTTCCCTTCTAGTTTGTATATTTATTTATTAGGGAAGACTTTTTCTATGATTTGCATCTATGATCAGTTCTAGACAAATCTGTTTTTTGCCCACAAAATACTGTTGATGAATTCTTCTTGATTGCCCACTCTCTTTTTAATTAGAAGCTATAAACTGTTCTATAATGATAGGAATGGGTACCATTCGATGTCATAATAACCATCACACCATACAATGATTTGTAGTGTGTACGAACCCACTTCTTGAAACCAGAATGTCTGGTTGCATCTGTTGCTTAGCTGTCTGCCCTTGGGCTTCATAACTCCTCTGTGGCTCAGTTTCCTTATCTGTAAAATGAGACTATTGTTAGGATTAAATGAGTTAATGCTTGTAATGGGTATAAAATTGTGCTTGGCATATAGTCAAGCCCCTGCAGGAGGGACTATTATTATGATTACCCCTTCCAAGCTAGGGAGAGAGAGAAAGAGTACTGAAGCTCTGGGCAGCTTGAAAATTTTGTAGGTCTTGGCATTTGATTTAGAAATGATCTCAGAGAGTTTTGCTTGGTGATTGTATTCTTAACCACTGATGTTTTTGCCTATTTTTCTTTGATTAGTCCAAATTATTCTCTATGTCGGAGACATTTTATACAGTTAAAATACTAGGGCTGGTAGTATTATAACTCAGTGGTAGAGCACTTACCTAGTATGTGTGAGGCACTGGGTTTGATTCTCAGCACCACATATAAATAAATAAAGGTCCATTGACAAATTTAAAAATTTTTTAAAAATACTAAATTTTTAATGTCGAAAATTCCAAAAATCATACAAAATTGTAAAAATAATAGTGGGCCTCATTTACCCATAATCCAACTGTAGCTGTTGTTTCCTTATGACCTTTGAAGTTCTTGATAAAAGTGAGGTTGAGCAGTTTCTCCGGGCTTCCACATAGATGGTGGCTGTTCCTAGAAGCTCTGTAGGCCTGTGCCTATCCTTCCTGCTTTCCTGTGTATCTTAAACCCAATATTTAAGTTATCCTGATTTAGCTACTTTTTTTTTTTTTTGAACCAGGGATTGAACTCAGGGACACTCGGCCAGTGAGCCACATCCCCAGCCCTATTTTGTATTTTATTTAGAGACAGGGTCTCACTGAGTTGCTTAGGGCCTTGCTAAGTTGCTGAGGCTGGCTTTGAACTCGCAATCCTCCTGACTCAGCCTCCCAAGTCACTTGGATTACAGGCGTGCGCCACCACGCCCGGCTAGCTACTTTTTTATTGCAACTATAGCAGTCTGTTATGTCTATCCCATACTCTTTATTTCCACTCTAATTGCCCTACTTTAGACCTTCATTGCTTTTCACCTAAATTATTTCAACAGCAGCCTAATTGGCCTTCCTGTATTCAGACCTCTATATTCAGTCCCTGCTTCACACTGTTGGAAGTGTATTCTTCTTACATCACAAGCCTAATTATGGCACTCTATTCAGAAGCCCAACAGTTACTCTTAGTTGCCTATAGAATAAAATTCAAATGCCTTTCTCTCACAGAATCTGAGGTGGGCTTTTTCTGCCTTTTATTAGAATATCTTTCACTACATACTATAGTTTTTCTATTCCAAGATGCCATTGATCATAAGACATAGCATCAATTTAATATTGCTTTTGGGTCCAGGACTAAGGGGTAGGGTAGGACCTACACATCAACAATAAGATACATTGTGATTTCACAATTATTAAAATGTAAAGGCATGTTAAATGATTCCTGTAATCACAGATACAGTATGAGGGTAACAGCAAGAAATAGATGGCATATTAGATGGGATAATTAAAGAAGATTTTCCTAAGGGCACTGTTGACAAGACATGGGCAAAGCTTGGGGAGCAGATGGGACACAGTGCTGCATCCCAAGGCTAGCTTTGGGATGGATAGAGATATATTGCAACTTCTCTGTCCAAAGGGGTGAAGAGAGAAACATTACCAGACACTATGGAGGGGAGTGTATGGAACAGACTCTGGATAGGTACTGTGGCCTTCAGTAAAGGGACTAAGCTATGGAAACCTGGCTGTGAGGGGGCCTGGGGAATAGATGACCCTACTCCACTCTCCCCTAACTCTCCTATCTGAGAAAGCCAGAGGATGAGCAAGTCCCCCAATGCAGGTCACTTCCCAGGGCACAGAGCACAACGGAGCTGAGCAGAACACAGAGAAGAGGGATCCAAAGGGCCACACAGACTTCTTTGGCACGTCTTCCATTTCTGCTTATTCTCCATCTTAAATCATAGATTAAATCTCCAAGTATCTATATATTTACTCTTTTGCCATTTATTTAGCCTTCAAGCTCAGTTTAATTCCCATTTTCTCAATGAGGCCTTCTCTGATGTTTTAAATCAATTTGTCCTCCAATGTGTTTCCTTGAAATTCTACTCAAAATATTTAAATTTTACACTTTCTTCAGAGCTGTCTAGATAGTTTCACCAATATAGACTCTTGGGTGGTAAGGAACATTTTACAATCCTTCGCCTCCTCATCCTGAAGACACACAAATCCACCTGTCATAGAACCCAGAATCAAGCTTTTCAGAGCTAGAAACTGTTCCAGAAACATCTAATCCTACTGTCTCACTTTATAGTTGAAAAAACTGGGTCCTAAGGCAATGTTGGTAAATGCCCAGCAATTACTAATTGAAGTGAAGGTGAAAATTTAGCCAAAAAAGGACAATGAGTAGCTTCCAGAGGACATGGAAAATAAGTGGGGGAAAAAATCACCTTCTTGCCAGGCACAGTGGTGCACATCTATAACCCCAGAGACTCAGAAGGCTAAGGTAAGAGGATCACAAGTTCAATGCCAGTCTCAGCAACTTAGTGAGCTAAGCAACTTAGAGAGATCTTGTCTCAAAATAAAAAATAAAAAGGGCTGGGAATGTGGCTTAGTGTTTAAGTGCTCCTACACTTAAACAATAAAATCACCTTCCTGTGGGAAACCTGGGATGTATTGTCATCTAGAATATGGTGTATGATGTTGGTTTTCACTTGAAATTTGCTGCTGTTTTTTATAAGAACAAAATGAGTGCTTGTAAAGTATCTTAGTAGAGAGAGCCTGGCACACACTAACCATGGGTTGCTTTGGGTGGATTATAGAGTAAGATAACTTTCATATTTAGAAATAATTGAAGGAATATTATCTTTGGGACTAGGGATGTAGCTCAGTAGTGGAGCTAATGTTTAGCATGTGAAAGGTCCTGTGTTCAATCCTCAACACCAAAAAACAAAACCAAAAAAAAACCCCTTTTTTCCAATACTTGAAATTTTAAAAACAAGTAAATTGTGGAACATTTATACAATGTAACAATAAATACCTGCTAATATGCATTTATAGTTATTGACTTGGAAAAATACAATATATTGTGGTGTAAAAAAGTGGTTTATATAAAAGGCCTATATACGTGGTGGCGCACATCTGTAATCTCAGCCACTCGGGAGGCTGAGGCAGGAGGATCGCAAGTTCAAAGCCAGCCTTAGAGGCCCTAAGCAACTCAGTGAGACCCTGTCTCTAAATAAAATACAAAATAGAGCTGGGGATGTGGCTCAGTGGCCTAGTGCCCCTGAGTCCAATCCCTGGTTCAAAAAAAAAAGGGCCTATATAATATGATTTTTTTAAATTGAGGATCTGGAAGGATGTTTATCAAGGTATTAGTGGTTTTAAGTAGGTAGTGAATCTTGGATTAATTTTAGCTTCTTTAGGTTGTTTTCTAATATTTAAATATTGAATATCTAAAATTGGAAAATTAATGTTATTTCCAAGTCAAAAACTAAAAATCCATAGTGGGTGAAGTCACCTTAAACAAAAAGGCTTTAAATGAACCTGATTGATCTTTAAAAGATAGAAAATGTTCCACATTAACATATATAGAGTATGTATGAGTGTGTTAGGCAGTAGGGAATTGTCGACTATTGAAGAACTAATGAAAAGAATCAGAAAAACAAACTTAGGCAGTACTTATCCGTGAACTGTTCAGGACAGGGAGAATCTGGCCAATGGAGAAGTCTTATTAGCAAGACAGTTCCCATTGTAGTATTGAAAAATCTGAAAATTACATGAATGTATCATATATGAATTTATTGCCCAAAACAACAACATCAAAACTCCAAAATGGTTTTTGAAGAATTTAGCCAGAAAGAATGAAGGTTTAAAGAGACTAGTAATAACAGTGTAAGTTAAGAATATGGCCGAAGAATCAAGTCTCCCCCAAACAAAGGGTTCAAATGGTTTAAATTATAAATTCCATCAGATTTCAGAGAACAGATACTATATATTTTATTTAGATATTTTGGAGCAAATATAAAAGGACAGAAAATTCAGTTCATTTTAAAAGGATAATATAACTCTCTATAAGATCAGATCAAGAACAAATACTAAATTTATAGAAATAATTACTTAAAAATGGAGGGAAAAGAATTCCAAAAAAAAAAAAACATTAGAAAAACATGCCAGTAAGTTCTTAAATCATGGAAAAGTAAGATTTCTTTCAACAAGCAAAATAACACATTCTTTGAAAGCCTATCATATGAACGTATGTTTTAAAAGTAAAACTGATTACATTAAATAGGTAAAGGAAACAGTTCACAAACTCATCAAGATAAATTCTGAAAATGTTTGATATAAACTCAGTGCCTACCTCATATTCAAATGAAAGTTGTAGGCTACTCACTTATCATGACAGTAATTACTTAACTGAAACTAGTAGCCAAGGTCATACTTAACAATTAAATGCTACATCTGAAGCCGGTCCTGGACATTTTCATTCTATTTAAAACCTTTACTTAGAAATAGCTGTTATGATGAAGTTTGACTTAAGTTTCTAAACCAGACCCAGAAACTCAAATACCTACAGGGCAAGGCAGATTTATAAATGAGTGAAGTAGGCAGATATCATAAAATATTCTTTGCCACTGACATGGTTTGAATGTGTGCCCTCCAAAATTCATATTGAACCTTAATCCCCAAAGCAATAGTATTAAGAAGCAGGGTCCTTTGGGAAGTGATTAAGTCTTGAACATTCATGAATGAGTTAGTTCCTTAGAAAAGCATTGCAGGGGACTAGCTTAAGCCCTTTTTCTCTTGTATCCTTTCTAATATATAAGGACAGCATTCAACGTGCCATCTTGGAAATAGAATCTGGGCCCCTCCCAGACATGGAACGGGTTTTGGACTTTCCAGTATTCAGAATTAGGAAAAACAAATTTATTTTATTTTCACATTACCCAATTCCAGGTATTTTTGTCTTTCCAAGGCAAGTCATGGAAATGCTAATCTCCCCACCTTCTTTGAGGTTGACTATAAAGAAAGTCTGTGATCTACTTTGATAGTAAAGTAGTAAAGATTGATAAGATCTCTATTTCAGAAGGGATCCTGTCCCATACCTGCAAAAGAAAGGGCAGACCTTGCTGTATTTCCCCAAGTCTAATGTTAATACATTAGATCATATGCTTTTTGTCCAATCACATTTCTATATAGTTGCCCATGCTTCAGTCATGCCTGTGCAATAGAATCTCCATAAACCACTTAAAAGGTCAGAATTGAGAGCTTCCAGATAACTGAACACATGAAGGTTCCCAGGGTGATACACCCAAAGAGATCATAAAACTCCATGCCCCTTTTGCCATACCTCCCCCTGTGCATCTCTCTTCATCTGTATCCTTTGTAATATTCTACATAGTAAATCAATAAGTGTTAGGTTAATGTTATTTTCCTGAGTTCTGCAAGATGCTTGAGCAAATTAATTGAATCTGAGGAGGGTGTTGTAAGAACCCCAATTTATAGCCTGTTGGTCAGAAGCACAGGTCAAACAACCTGAGGCTTGTAATTGGCATCTGAAGATGCCAGAAAGAAGTGGGTATTTTCTCATCTTTGCCATGTTTTTTGTCACCATATTATCACTTACTAATGTCCATAGGGATGCTTTGTTTCTGTTTTAGGGGTGGAAGGAGCGCATGTTTTGTGTATCATTTCTGTTTTTATTTTTGTGTTTATTTATTTAGCACAGCATTTCTTAAAGTTCCCCTAAGCTACCCAGCAGAACTAGGAAAGAACCATATACCAAATAGTATCTAAGCATAGTAGGGTATCCCAATTTGAAGCTGGCTGAAATTGAGATGTGAGCAGGAACGTCTGGCAATGATAGGGTGGGCCTCATTTGTATTGAGGACAAAATTGCTTCTTGGGAGAAATCACCTTGAAAAGAAGTCAAGTCAGAAACAACCAACTTGAATTGGTAAGAGATATGTAGGAGGAGAATAGACTTTGTATACAACCTGGTGGCTATCCTTTAGCTCATCTCATTTACAAGTCCCCTGAGTGGGTATCTGGGACCTCGGAGGGAGTAGACTAAGTAAAAATTGAAAATGTTTTATTTCATTGAAAGATTTTGGATTCCTCCTATCAGAATTGAATCTAAGAATGAGAGAACCAACCTCGTCAGTACCTTGCACTGGTGCTTGGATGGAGGGCAAGGCACTGCTGAAAGAGAAACCAGGCAATGCAGCAACTGAGATCACTAGCATCTGTCATGCCAGTGGAGCAGAAGCTGATGCCCAGTCCTGTAATAGCTGTAGGGAGCTTGGTATCTGTAGTGCCCATCAAGTAATCCAGAGGCCTCCCTGAATATCAGTGTAATCCAGCAGATATTGTCATGTAAACAAGACAAAACCCAGATGCTCTAGGGAAGCACAGTGCTGGTAGAAGAACTACATACAGGTCTAGAGAGTGTACGTGGTACCTGATAGGTGGTTGATAATTCAGAGAGTGTTTGTGAGCATATGCAAAATACCCACTGAAGATCCCTAAGACACTTCAGGAAACTAAGAAATTACAAAAGGGTTCTGAAGTTCTGTATTACGTGAGTGATGCCATGAGCTGGTGACGAATGGATTATTCCACTTAATGCAACCTTATTTGTATCCATGAGCTAGAGGAAGCTGGGGAAATGGATATATAAAATAATCTGGAGATCATCTTCAAAACAGCTGGGAGAATTTAGGGGACCACCTGGGAACTCGTTTCATAATAATATAGATATAAAAAGAAAGTATGATCTCATTTTGTAGTCACATCTTACAATGCTGTATAAATTCTTATGTAATGCTAAATCACCTGGATTGTAATAAGGAACCAATTTGGACTTTGAGCCTTGTCTCATAGGGCCAAACCATGTCTTTATTAGTCTGGATGGAATTTTGTAACCAAAGGGAAAAATTCTAAGATAAATATTTTCCTATTTACCTTACTGTAAAAAGCAACACTGAGCCTGGCATAATGGAGCATAGCTGTAATCCCAGCTGCTCAGGAGGCTGAGGCAGGAGGATTGCAAGTTCAAGGTCAGGCTGGGCAACTTAGTGAGATCCTGTTTCAAAATAAAATTTTAAAAAAAGGCTTGGGATGTAGCTCAGTGGTAGAGCATCCCTGGGTTCAATCCCCACTATCACATGCACGAACAAACAAACAAACAAATGGCTGAATAAGCAGAGTCTTAAGATACCTGTCTGCCCACAGACCTTTCTTACAGTTCATCCCCATGATCCTCTTCTAGAGCATTAGTGCTACCTATAATTCTCTTCTTGCATAAAGTAACCCAATCACCTTAACTAAAATTGATATGAATAAGAGCAATTATCTGGTCCAAAGAAAACCAACCCACTGTTCAGTCAATTACCTATAAAGCTCTCAGGAAACTCCAATTAGACCAATGTACCTTCTTTGGAAGGTGTTCACTGGTAGCACAGACAAAAACAGAAAGACAATGATTGAAAAAAGATAAGTTAAAATAGCTGATGCCATATGTTGAGCAAAAAAAAAAAGAGTTTTTTGGTGTCATCTAGAGCAGAATAGTCAGAGAATAGTAGTGTCTCCATTATGGTGGAACATACAACAGAGTCAGGCTTACCCAACTATAAGAACTGTTGGACATTATGAAACTTCCAGATCTCTAGTCGTGCTGTTGCCTTGAGTTCTGAGAGTGTAAGTAATCTCTAGTTCTGTAATCCATAGATTCCTCCCATAAATGTTGCAATGAGTTGCTATACCTCCAGCCCTAGTTTCTCTTTATTTCTCTCTTTCCTTTCCTCTGATATAAGTAGGTAGGTCTTTCCTTTCTTCTTCAAGGTGAAGTCTGTAGTAAGGACAGATATTGAAGTTGGAGAACTTTCTGGCTTTTATTTAAAAGTTTATTCCTCAATAAAGATGAGATAATAAAGATGCAGGTAGTGACAGATGATGTGCAGAAAGCTGAAGTAAAAGGGCTTCACTCTGGGGAAAAAAGAACATTCTATATACTCAATGAGGGCCAGAGGAACTTGGGTTTGGACATGGGGAATTGAATCGTGCTTTCTCACAATTTTGCTATTGAGGGAACAAGACTGACACCAGGGGCTTGGGGGTGAGACTCAGGGGTAGAGTGCTTACGTAGCATACATGAGGCCCTTAGCTTGATCTCCAGCACTGGGGGGTGGGGGCGGGGATGAACAGAAAAGAAAGAAAGAAAAATTGAAAGACTGACCACAGAAAGGGATGGATGGCGTCATGGGATCCTAAGCACAGAATTCTCAGCCTTGACAAAAATACCTGTGCTGCAAATCTAATACAGAAACAGCTAAAAGCCACTGACCTGACGGGATGATGCAAATAGAGCATGCTCAGGCCTCTGAAGAGGTGATCACAGAGCAGCAGGCCTGTCTCTTATTGCCTCCTTGATGCCCTGGCATTCCATAATATTTCAGAGCCATGAACAACCCTGGAAAGACTGGAGTCAAGCTCCAAGGATAAACAAGTTCAGATTTCCATACACCTGGTAGAATTGTTGGGTGTGCGGTACCAAGAATCAGGATGTAGAACATTTTTTCTGTATCTATATGAGATTCACATCCATTATTATATTTGCATTATCAGAAAAGTGCAATGAACCAACCTCATTTGAGTTTCAAATGAATCACAGTGGTTGCAATGACAGGCTCTTTTAAATCACAAACCAAAATGACACGCTACAACAATCTTACATAATGGAGTCTACAGTAAAGAAAAGAAGACAAATATGTGGATTATAGCCTGTGCCCCACTTAACTGGAATGAATCTGGAAGACCATTTGGGAAATTACCAGTTCTTACCATTGTCATCTCTTGCTACTGTGGATCCCTATTGCCATCCTATACCTTTCTGGTGACTCAGCTACTCTCAGCAGCTGCTGTTCCTGCTACTGAGCAATGAACTGACTTCTCTCCATTGTCTTCCTTAGCTTTTGCCATTCATGGTTTCTGACTACTCTTGATTTCTATTGTCTCATAGCTTCTGATCATTGCCTACTCTCTGGGTATTGGATAGCTTTGTTCTTTTCATTTTTTGAATTCTACCCCCACAATAAACTGCTGACTTACTCTGTGTGCTATAGACTCAGCTTTGCAAGAGGGAATATTGGTCTATTCATTCAATTATGGCCATCTCTGTAGAACAGAGCTGTCACCCCAGATCACCCGCTTATCCCTGGACAAAGCTATACCCAGGGCTAGGGGCTCCCCTATCTTTCTGAGCCTACCTTACAAGAAGATGTGATTGTGCAGATTCAGGGGAGATGATAATGATAATAGGAATATCAGCAGCTAACGTTTGTAGAATGCTAACTGGACAGACATTGTTCCAAGTGCTTTATCATCAGTCTCTTCAAACTTCAAAATGATATTCCCATTTTACAGATGAAGCAGCTAAGGTGTTAGTAAGGAGCAATATTTCTAGACTTATCAACCAGTTGTTAGCAGCACTAGGATTCCAGCCAGGGAATACTGTCTTTTAGTATTCTTAGTAGTCTTTTAACTACTGTCTTTCCAATGGAACTGAAGAAACTTGGGAGTTTCTGTGTGTAGCAGAGTTTGATGGCTAGCTAATCACCAAAGACTCCAATCCTGTGTTCACCATTTGAAGGTGTTACTAGGAAACATCTACCCAATCAAGGACTGATTATACATTTTTCAGTTCCTTGGAATGTAAGTAGGAACATGAGTCTAGCCTGTAGGGAGGTAAGGGATGGTAAGGGAAGGGGGTGGAGAAGGAGAGGAGAGGGAAGGAGATCTCTGACACAGGTCAGCATGCAATGATTTTTTATTCTCCATTCTTATTCTCTGTTACATATGAATTTAGTCTTTTATACCCCTACAGAAAAAGAAGGCAAAAAGCCAACAGCAATGATTTCCCAGGCAAAGAAAGGCAAATTGCCATCAACAATGGCTAGGGCAGAAGCGCAACAGCCAGATAACCACTCCTTGAACTGTTTCTTAATCTAACCTAGACTCGAACATTTTGAGCTTGGTCCTTTCTCAGGGCCAGAGAAACATTCTTGTTTGTAAACAATGTTCTCTCTATCTATTTCTGACCTCTTGGCAGAAAATCCTGTTTGCAGGCAATTCCCACCAAGGACTACAAAGTCCCTTGTTTGTAAGAGCACCTGTAGTTAAAACTCCTGATTTCTCTTTTGGTAGAAAATCCTGTTTGCAGGCAGATCCCACCAAGGACCACAAGGTGTCTTGTTTGCAAGAACACCTGTAGTTTATAAGTTTTGATTCCCTACACTAGCCCATGTGAGCAGAACTGATATGTTCACTTCCAGATCAAGGCTGTGCCTTCCTCATGGTCCATTCCCCTTCCATGGAAATTTTGGAACCCACCTATTTAATGGGCGTTCCACGGAGTGGAAAAATACTTGACTCTCTGTTCATAAATCGAAGGCCTAATCTCCAGCACTTCAGAATGTGGATGTATTTGGAGGGCCTCTAATGAGGTAAGTAAGGTATAGCAAGGTCATATGAATGGCCCTAATGCAATATGACTGGTGTCCTGAAGAGAAGAGATTATGACTCAGACTGTACAGATCCAAACCTGACTGTAAGGACACAGCAAGAAATTGACCACCCACAAAACAACAAGAGAGGCTCAGACAAAACCAAATCTGCCAACACCTTGATCTTAGACTTCTAGCTTCCAGAATTGTGAGAAAATAAACTTCTATTGTGTAAGCCACCCAGCCTTTGGCATTTTGTTATGGTAAATTTAGCAAACTAATAAACCTTAAAAGGCCCTCTGTCCCTCAGAATATCTTGAAGCTTTAAATCATCTAATTCATCACAGATCTAACCTTATAGAGCATTGGAAGGATTCTTTATATCTTAGCCAACATCTAAATATTATGAACACAAACTTATTTTGTTTTACTAATTCCATAAGCAAGAGTTCTCTGCTTATATCCTATGAAATCCCTTTATATTGGGAGCTGCTCCTTTATTTTCTGATTCGAGATACATAATCCAACTCTTCAATTAAGTCAGGAATATCCCCACTAAGCTGTTGATTGCATTTAAGTCTTTGAATATAAGTGTTAGGAAGGAAGATTCTTGTAATTCCAGAAATTCGTCAAATGCTTTCTTCCTAAGTAGAAGAGAAAAGAATGGTTTTAATATGGCAAATACTTTCTTGTAAAGGTGTTCAGTATTCCAAACTATGAACAGCATAACAAGGTCTGTTTGTTTTTTTCAAAGGCAGAAGCCTTAGAAGAGCCATTTCACTAATATTGAACCTTTAAAAGTCCTTCAAAAGTATTTTATCATCACATCCTATTCAGCTTTTAGAAATTATAGGATTAAGTATTTATAGATATACTGATGCTTCAAATAAGATGAATGATGTTAGACTTGGAAGACCACCCTGTTCATCTTTAGAAAACCAGCCAGCATACATAGAATAAACAGTAATGAACATAAAATTATTTGATAATCCCTAGATAAACATTACTGACATTTTTGTTGTACAATTATTGAAAAAAATTGCCTAAATGTAGCAAGTACTTTGAGAAGAAATATAATTTAACTGTAACATAAGAGACTGAATTGCATTATTCAGTTGCATTTTTCATTTTGATGTTCTTGAGATTGTAATAAAGCAAAGTAGATAGCTTATGTAATCCCCATTGCACATTTCCACATTTTGAGTTACTAAGATGCTTGATTAAATAGCATCACACAGTCATGGTGGTCATGCTCACAAGAGCATCTGCACTCATAGCTGAATGAAGCAGCATTCTCACAAAGGCATTCTGACCTTAGTAACATGTCTGACCTCTCCTCTGAAACTTCTCTGCCAGCCCTTGTAGCTCTCATCTTTTGTACTGCTTTCAGACACGCCCAGAGTAGGACTGAAGTGGAGTCCTGCCATAAATCAATGTCTATGAATGGATACTATAAAATTCCTAATTTATATGCTACATGGTGTGTGTTCCTTTAAGAGACATAAAGCTATGCAAATAGAGTAACCAGAAAGCACTGACATAAAAGGACCATTTTTTGCTAAGAAAGGAAGCAACAGAAATCAGTAAGCTCACTTCATGTGAGTGTGCCACCAAGCAGTGTGAAGAGAATGCTGGAAAGAGGTTCTTAGGAAAATGATAAATTTATAGAGCAAATGGATGCTTGTCTCTCATTTCTGAAGTGATTTGTATAATATAGTTGTCTATTCTGCTATCCACTTGGAAGACATGAAAAATCATTCTGCGTAATTTGAACTCAAATGGAAGCTATGAAAGAATTAAACTTCCCCTTGCATCTTTCCCAGGTCTCTCTTGGCTGAAAGTGTTGCTGTGAACATATGCAGAATATAAATGGCTATTTCCTCACATATAAATGTTATGTTCTCAGATAATCAAGTGTGCATCTTTTATTTCCTGGTAGCCTGTAGATGGTGCATTACTTTCACAGTTCAAATGAGAAAGTACAAAATTTGCAATAAGGCTGTGGTGTTAATGCATGTGTCAATATTCCACAATTTATGGATATACATCTATTTCTAATTACTAAAGTTTCCACTTCTTTTAAGTTTATCAGAGGTACTCAAGACAAAAACCTGAACAATGCTTATATTATGCCACATTTTCAAGCCTGCTTTTTAAAAATTACGTTTAGTCCAATTTGTCTGTGCAAGAACAGTTTTGTAATACATTATGGGATATGTCAGCAGAAATAAATTCAAGCAACTCTTCAGTATCTCTTGCTAACCTCACAGGGATAGCAGATGATGCTGCTTGCCATTTTAATTTGTTAGATGCCAATCAGGAAAACCAGATGTGCAACACATATTTCCAATTAAATTTTGTAGTGCTTGGTTGATATTTATCAGAGGCATTGCATTTTAGATGATACAGTACATTAACACAAAATTTGAGTCAATTAATTTTGAGGCTGAAATGTAGAAAGAAACATGTGTTTTCCATGAAAAAGTAGAAAAGATGGTCCCAGGAGTTTTTAGGACTGTAAGTGCAGAACTTTTCTTTAGACAATATTTTTTTAAGGAAAATGTTCAATGTAACATCCCTCATCTTTATAATTGAACTGAAATCTGCAACTTGTAATGAATTCAAAAGAGATAGGAACTTTTGGATAAATGATGTGGATTTTAGATTGTTATAAATAATGTATTCTCTGTTTGTGAAATAATGTTTCTCCTTCTGTGAATAGCTTTCTCCCTTCATTTTGAGAAAGTACATATTCATTAAAAGATACTGAAAAATATAAACAAATACAAAGAAAGAAATTTGTCATTATTTCCCAAAATAGGTATTACCCATATGGGGGTATATTTCCTATATATTTTTTACATGCTTCTATTTTGAGTTGTTTTTGTTTTAATAAAATTTATTTAATATTGCCTTTTTAATTAACAGTATATAACAATAATTTCTCTATGCTAATATTTACCTTTACACAAAAGTTTAAAGGATAGCACAATTTTTCTTTACACATAGACTCAGTTTACTTATTTAGTCCCAGATAATTAGACATTTAGGCTGATCTAAATTTACACTCTCATAAAGGATGTTACTCTATTTTTTATGCATGGAAAATATTCTTAATTGAATTTAGGATGATTTATTTAGGCTTTTTTCTCAGGAAGGAAACTAGATTTAGAGACTTTTAAAGTAAGATTCTACTGTCAGGGATGGGGATATAGCTCAGGGTAGAGCACTTGCCTGGCACACACAAGGCCCTGAGTTCCATGCCCAACATGGGGTAGGGGAAGACTATTTTCAGAAACTATAACAATGTTCTGTGGCACTTTTGTCAGTATTGGATATATATACTTATATGATATCCTATTTCCTATTTCTCTTATACTCAAAGCTCTACCAAAGAGCAAAAAAAGAATAAAACATATGTACAGACCCATAAAGTCAAAGAAAATGGGAATAAAAACATGAGATGTGGAGCAGAGAAAGTTGTGACCCTAGGAACTTACTAGGAGAATCCAGTGAAAATACAAAGACTCCTGCTGGGACTCCCAACCCTCCTTTTTCAGAACATAAGCAGTCAGACATATTCTTTCTTGGTAGAAGTCAGCAGCATTATTTTCTTGAATTACAACATTAGAAGAAAGGACCACCAAATAATAATATTTTGGGCTTCCAAGAAAAGAACTGGCTTTTCATCTGAAATATTCAAATGTAAACTTTGAGGAGATGATAAAAATTTTAGAAAAGGACATAAAGAACTGTAAGGGGCATAGAGAAAAAATTGAATGTAGGTGTCCTAGGAATTTATTCATTTGAAGTTTTTATTTTATTGTAAATTGACAATTTATAATAGTATATATATGTATGGAGTGCAAAGTGATACTAGCTTTATGAATACAACATGAAACAATTAAATCAAGCTAATTGACCTATCACCCTAAACACTTATTTTTTTATGGTAAGAACATTTAAAATTTTCACTTAGCAATTTTGAAATGTACAATACAGTAATATTAACTATATTCACCTGGCTGTGCAATAGATCTAAAAAAAAATTCCTAATAAGATTTTATATAGTTTGAGCATCATCTTCCAATTGCCCCCAATGCCCAGGTTGCTGTAACCACTATTTTCTTCTCTGTGTCTGAGAGTTTGATTGATTGTTTTAGATTCCACAAATAAAAGTGAGAGCAGACAGGTTTGTCTTTCTATGCCTGATATTCACTTATATTCTCCAGTTCCGTCCATGTTGTTGCAAATGACAAAATTTCCTTTTATTAGGTTGAGTAGTATTCCATTGTGTATATATACTGCATTTTCTTTATCCATTCATCAGTTGATGGACATTGAGGTTGATTCCATAATCTGGTTATTGTGAACAGTGCTGCAAAGAGTACTGAAGTTCACACATTAATACACTGATGTCAAATCTCTTGGATGAAGATGCAGAATATATGTTTGAGCATATAATAATAATTCTAAATTAAGATTTTTTGAAGAATTTCATACAGTTTTTCATAATGGCTGTGCTAATTTACACTACAACACAATAGTGTAAAGGGTTTCCTTTTCTCCACATCCTTACCAACAATTGTTACTTTTGTCTTTTTGATGAAATTATAGCCATTCTGACAGGAGTGAGATGATATATCATTGTGGTTTTAATTTGCATTTCCTTAATGATTAGTGATGTTGATCATTTTTGTCATATATCTGTCAGTTGTTTGTTTTTTTGTTGTTGTTGTTGTTGTTTTTTGGTACCGGGGATTGAACCTGGGGGGCACTCCACCACTGAGCTACATCCCCAGCCCTCTTTTGCATTTTATTTAGAGACAGGGTCTCATTTAGTTGCTTAGCACCTCCCTGTTGCTGAGGCTGGTTTGAACTCAATCCTCCTGCTTCAGCCTCCCAAACTGCTGGGTTTACAGGCCTGCACCACCATGCCCAGCCCATTATTTTTAAACTGGGATTTTTGCTATTGAGTTCCTTATATATTTTTTTCCTTATATATTTTTGATATTAATCTCTTATGAAATGTATGCCTTACAAAAATGCTCCCTAACCTGTAGGTTACATCTTTACTGTAACTCTTTCTTTTGTTGTGAAGAAGATTTTTAAGTTTCTTATAATCCCATTTGTCCCTTTTTGCTTTTCTTGCCTGTGCTTTGGGAGTCAAGTGAAAAAAAAAAAAAAAAAATCATTGCTCAGACCAAAGTCACATGTTTTTCTCTGTTTTCTTATGATAGTTTTATAGTTTCTGCTTTTACATTTAAGTTTTTAATCCCTTTTGAGTTGATTTTGATATGGTGTGAGATAAGGGCCCAATTTCATTCTTCTGCATGGTGATCCATTTTTCCCAGCTGCATTTTTTGAAAACCCTTTGCCATTGTGTATTTTTGGCAACTTGGTCACAAATCATTTGACCATGTAGTACAGTTTGAAAATCAGGTATTGTGATACCTCCAGCTATATAATTGCCTTGGTTATTCAGGTTTGTTGTTGTTGTTGTTGTCGTTGTTGTTGTTTTCCCCTCTCTGATCTAGCTTTTTCCATTCAGGTTTTTATGTATTTTCATAAGAACTTGGGTGATTTTCCCTCCTTTTCTATGAAAAATGACATTGGAATTTTGATGGGGAATACATTGCATATGTCAATCGCTTTGGGTAGTGGGACATTTCAACAATATTAGTTCTTCCAACCCATGAATTCAAGACATCTTTCCATTTATATGTGTCTTTAATTTTGTTCTTCAGTGTTTTAGGCTTTCAGTGTATAGGTCTGTCACATCCTTGGGTCAGATTTATTCGTATTTTATTTTTGTACCTATTGTAAATAGGTTTGTTCTCTTGATTTCTTTTACAGTTTGTGCAATTTAATTTTATTATGTGTATAATGAGAAGTACTGACTAAGTACTTTTCCAAAAAGTACTTAGTTACTTTTTGGAAAAGTACTTCCAAATTTGACAAGAGACATCAACTCAGAAACTTTAAGCTTTAGATTCCAAGCAGATT
This sequence comes from Glaucomys volans, assembly GCA_020662805.1. Classification (NCBI taxonomy): domain Eukaryota; kingdom Metazoa; phylum Chordata; class Mammalia; order Rodentia; family Sciuridae; genus Glaucomys; species Glaucomys volans. Next base: position 355,727 of record JAJEJO010049317.1, read on the forward strand.
ACATACAAATAAAATCATGTGTAGGCACATCATAGAAAAACTACTGAAAGTCAAAGACAATAAGCAAAATCTTAAGTATTCAAAGGGGGAAAATCACTTTTGAAAGAGCAATAAGACTAATAACCAGCTTTTCAATGAAAAGTAAGAAAACCAAGAACAAAGGGGATAATAACTTAAAATTTCTTTTCAGGAGCAGGTCCAGGAGTCACTCACTCTTTCTTTCTCTCTTTCTCTCCCTCCCTCCCTCCCTTCCTTTTTCTTTCTTCCTTCCTTCCTTCCTTTCTCTCTCTCTTTCTTTCTTTCCTTCTCAAAGTAACTTTTTAAAAAATCCAGATATAACTAATTTATCATAAAATCCAGCATTTAAAACATGTACAATTCAGGGGTTGGGGTTGTGGCTCAGTGGTGGAGCTCTCACCTAGCACACATGAGGCACTGGGTTCAATCCTCAGCACCACATAAAAATGAAATAAACATATGGTGTCCAACTACAACTAAAAAATATATATTAAAAAATGTACAATTCAGTGGTTTTTAGAATATTTATAAGGTTGTACAACCATCACTACTGTCTAATTGTAGAACTTTTAGGTTTTATTTGATTTTTTAGCATCTAAAATCTTTTTCTTAGAGTTAATTTTTTATTTTTTTTCATATATGTATCTAGGGTAATAATGTCTGTCTCATTCTACTGTCCTTCCCATCCCTACCGCCTAACCCCTCCTTTTAATACCCTCTGCATAATCCAAAATTCCTGCAGTCTTCCCTACCAAATCCCCCAAATCTTTTTAACAACAGGTTTAATAACTGCGGTTAGTTTTTATTGCCAAGACTGGCCCTATGGTCTATGGTGTGCTGGAACTTCCTGCTTTTGGAGTAGACATGGGGTTCAGTGTAAGTATGTGGGTGTCCAAGGGCCTTGCTGAAATGCCTGTAAATTTCTGGGTCTTTCTGAGGACCATAGGGCAGTATGGTGCCACAGCCCTTGGGGGAGTCCAGGGACAGCTACTCCAAGGTGAGTATCTTGTCCCTTGCATTGAGGATGTGGCTGCCACAGGCTATTCACTTGCAGAGTGCACACTTTCTGTTTGGGCACCTCCTGAACCTGCATTGCAGTCCCCACAATCACAACCATTTTTGTTTGTTTTTCCCCAACCAGGAAGCTTCATTTTATGGATCAATCTGGGAAAGGGACAGAGATGCCTGGTTGGTGTAACTCATAAACAACCTCTTCAACACAGCTTGGCTGAAAGTGAAATTGGTTTGCCTGGTGAGAAACCTGTACAGCTGACCAGGAGCTTCTGTAGATGTCCTAGCTCTTGGGCTTCTTGTGCTCAACATTTGGTCCTTATTATGGTAGATGTCAACTTCCATGGTGGTGCTTCCTCCTTGGCCAGGTCCGAAAGGGAGAACCCAATTCTAGGACATTTTATCCTAGAATTTATCAACAAAAAAGAAAACCTTTGGGCTGGGATTGTGGCTTGGTGGTAGAGTGCTTGCCTACCATGTGTGAAGCACTGGGTTCGATTCTCAGTACCACGTATAAATTAATCAGTCAGTAAATAAAGGTGAAAAAAAGAAACCCTTCAAAAGTCCCCACTCTCTCCTGGAAACCACTATTTTACTTTTTATATCTACGGATTTGCCTATTCTGGACGTTTTATATAAATGGAATCATACCATATGTAGTTTTTTATATTTTACTTCTCTAAGTACACTTGATGTTTTCAAGGACCATCCATATTTTAGCATATATTTGTTCTTTTTTGTAGCAGAATTATGAGTTAAAGGGATTTTAATACATTTATTTGTTTATTTATCGTGCTGGGGATCAAACCCAGGGCCTTGCTCATGATAAGCGCACATTCTACCACTGAACAATACACCCAGTTCAATACATTCTAAAAAATATTCACTTGACTGTTGATGGACATTGGGTTGTTTTACTCTTTTTGGACTGCTATAACAAAATACTTTAGACTGATAATTTATAAATAGAAATTCATTGCTCACAGTTGGAAAGCCTATGCTGAGAAGTCCATGATCAAGATACCAACAGCTTTGATGTCTGGGGAGGGCCTCTTTCTCATAGATGGTGCTTTCTATGTGTCCTCACATGGCAGAAGTTATGAATAAACTCCCTCCCACCTCTGAGGGCACCATTCCCATCTATGAGGTCTAAACCCTTGAGATCTAATCACTTCCCACAGGAATATTAAGAATATTCTTAATACTCTTGCATCAGAGATTAAGTTTCAACATTTGTATTTTGTGAGGACACAAACACCTAGATACTCATTTCTATCTTTTTGGAAAGTAAATGTACAGGTCTATTTCAGGACTCCGGATTCTATTACATTGATTTATATCTACCTGTCTATATGCCAGTACAATTTTTTATTTTTCTTGATAGTGTTATCTACACCTCCCTATTTGTTAATTGTCAGATTTTTAAGACTACAAACTCTATTTTGTTTTGTTGTTCACCTATGTATCCTGAGAACCTAACACACTGCTTTAGGATATGGTAGGTTTTTAATAAATACATAAGGTTGAATTTTGGACATATAATTACTTTTAATAATTTTTAAACATTGAATTTTAGAAAACCTCTTAGAGGTTTTATTTCTTTTGGTCGTTCTTTGGTGAATTTTATGACCTTTAGTTCTTTATTTTGCACTTTAACTCATTATTAAAAAAAGTTCCCCAAATTGCTACTGAATTTTCCTAAGGATATTTATTCAATCATTTTTCTCTTTTACATTAATTTGTAGCATTTTAAAGATCTTAATTGTCTTTATTTTTCATTCTAGATTGGACAACACTTCATTCCATACATTCCAAAACAGAAGGTATTCCCTGAAATATTTTTTAATATATATATTTTTTAAGTTGTAAATGGACACAATACATTTATTTTATTTATTTATTTATGTTTATGTGGTGTTGAGAATTGAACCCAGTGCCTCACATATGCCAGGCAACCATTCTATCACTGAGCTATAACCCCAACCCTCCCTATAATATTTTCATCATACATAATTCCATGGTTTGAATATGGTTTGTCCCCTTAGATATATTTAATTCCCATTGTGAAGTATTAAAAGGGTGGAAACTTAATCCAACTATAATGTTTAGAGGTGGGGTCTTTGAAAGATGGTCAGGATTAGAAGAGGTCATCAGGCCAGAGCATCCATGCTTGAATACTGGTGGTTTAATAAGGAGAAAGAGAGAAATAAATGTGCTTTTCCTGTCCCTTGCCCCTCACTGCCTCAGGACTCTGCAGTTAAGACCATCACTGGGGCTAGGGATGTGGCTCAGGGGCTTGTCTAGTGTGCACAAAGCTGTGTGTTCAATCTCCAGTATTGAAAGAAAAATTAAAAAAAAAAAACCAAAAAACAAAACCATAACCAGCTGCAGCCCCTTGACCTTGGACCAAACTGTGAGCCAAACAAACCTTTTTACACACGTGCTTAGTTTTTGGGAGTGTTATTAGCAACAGAAATTGGATTAAGAAAATAGTGTCTGAGTAAATTCTTGTATATGGGAAAGGGACCAGGAGAAACTAAGTGCAAAGGAGATGAATCAGAATTTGAACTCAGGTATTCCTATTTTTTCCACTTTATCAGTCTTCTTTCTAGATTATGTGTCCCATGGGACTATATTATTTTATGGTGGCATCTGTATTTTTATACATGACAGAATTAGGCTTCTGTTTTAATTTATTATTTCTCTTCCACAATTTTGTGGTTATCCTTGCCTTGCCTGAATTTTTGTGTGTGTATGTGTGTATGTCAGGGATTGAACCCAGGACCTCATGTATGCTAGGCAAGTGCTCTGCCACTAAGTTATACCACTCCGTTTCAGTTTCATTGCTTGTTCAAAAAGAAAAATACTATTTAAAATCATATACATAACAATCAACAAAATCATAATAATGGCTGGGCATTGTGGTGCATGCCTGTAATCCCAGCAGCATGGGAGGCTGAGGCAGGAGGATTGAGAGTTCAAAACTAGCCTCAGCAACTTAGCAAGGCCCTAAGTAACCTAGTGAGACCCTGTCTCTAAATAAAATATTTAAAAAGGGCTGAGGATGTGGCTCAGTGGTTAAGCACCTCTGGGTTCAATCCCTGGTACCAAGAAAAAAAAAAAGCTCAAATAATAATCATAATCATAACTAACTACATATTAACTTGGAACAAACTAACATTTTTAAAAGACTGCCCTCTTGTATATAAATATGTCTTTCTGGGGCTGGGGATATAGCTCAGTTGGTAGAGTGCCTGCCTCGCACACATGAGGCCCTGGGTTCAATCCCCAGCACCACAAAAACATATTAATATACAAATATATATATATATGTGTGTGTGTGTGTGTGTGTGTGTGTCTTTCCCTTTATTTAAGGCTCGCAAAGTTTTCTAAATTTCTTCATCTTGATATTAACTCTTCTTGTTGCTTTTTAAAAAATTGTTATTATAATATAAATATTTTTGCTACTTTTTTTAGGTTGTTATATCTAGTAGTTATTATTTATAAAAGAATCCTCTTAAAATCACTAAAAGGTGTTGCTATGGTTTGGATATGAGGTGTCCCCTGCAAAGCTCATTTTAGGCAATGCAGAAATGTTCATAGGTAAAATGGATTATGAGAACCGTAACCTCATCATCTGTGGGCATCTTGATCTTCGACTTCCTAGTCTCCAGAACTGTGAGAAATAAATATTTGTTGTTCAAGCTGCCCAGTCTGAACTAAGACAAGACTGAAGGAGACTAAAGAGATATGCCAACGAAAATAACCTATGATCTGTAATGGATCCTTTTGCTACAAAAGAGCATAATTCACACATTTGGCCAAACTTGAATAGGGTCAGTATATTGGAATTATACTGTATGGCAATACAATAAAAGAAATACTTTTAGAGAGATTTTAGCAAAACATGCTAATTCTATTGCATTGCACGGGAGAAAACCATTATTGGGACTATGATTTACTCTATCTATTGTTGTATAAAACCATGGATATTGAATCTCCATAGACGAGGGTATTTTTCATGTAGTTCATGGTTAAAATATACATTTGCATGATCCCATTGTTGTGCTTTTTGTTAATCAGTAAACATATAATATTAATTGTAAAATTAAAAATTTTGAATGAATGACTGGGAACTCTCTAAGCAGATGGGCATGACTGGAGGAAATAGGTCACTGGGATGTGCTCTTGGGGTTTACATCTCCTTTTGCTCTGTCTCTCCTTCCTGGCTGCCGTGAATTGAGCAGCTTTCCTCTGCCATGACCTTCTGCCATGATGTCTCATTTCAGGCCCAGAACAATGGAGTTGGCTGATCATGGATCGAAATCTCCAAAATCATGAGCCAAAATAAACTTTCCTTACTCTAAGTTTTTCTAGTCAGGTATTTTGGTCACAGTGATGAAAAACTGACTAACATAGATGCATGTCAGGTTATATTTACTGAGTATCCACTTTGGATATGATTTTAAATGCAAATGCCATTATTTACTTATTTTTGCAGTGCTGGGAATCAAATCCATGGCTTTACACATCCTAGGCAAGTGATCTACCACTGATCTATACAGCCTCCTTGGAATGAGTTTTTATTGTTTTCAAATGTCATATTTTACATATATATATACATATATATATATATATATATATATATAGAGAGAGAGAGAGAGAGAGAGAGAGAGAGAGAGAGACAGAGACAGAGATTTTTATAAGCATATGGAGATTTTCCCCCAGTAATGGTTGCTTAAACACCCTGGTAAATCAAGACCAACATAAATTTTGTTATTCATACAATTTGATCCAAGTAACTATTAAAATGGACTCAGTTCTTTATAATGTATTAAAAAGAATAACAAACATGTCATTCTTAGAATTGTAAGTAGCCTGTGATAATGTTTTTTTTTTTTTAATTTAAAGTATATTGCAATTGTACTGTATGGCAATACAGTAAAGGAAATACTGCCTTTTGGTAAAGTTTTAGCAAAACATGCTAATTCTTTTGCATTGCATGAGTAAAAATCATTATTAGAGATATAATTTACCATGTCCATTGTCTAATAAATCCATGAATACTGGATCTAGATACAAAGGAATATGTTTTATGTAGTTCATAGCAAAAATATCTAATTGTGTGATTCCATTTTTGTATTTTTTGTTACTCTGTACACATATAATATTAATTGTAAAAAATTTATTTGACTGGGAATGTGGCTCAGTGATAGACATTTGCCTAGCATGTGTGAGGTCCTGTGTTTGATCCCCAGCACTACAAAAGAGCACAGCAATAAAAAGAATCCCAGGACTGGGGATATAACTCAGTTTGTAAAGTGCTTGCCTATCAAGCACAAGGCCTGGGTTCAATCCCCAGCACTGCAAAAAAGCAAAACAAAACAAAAGAATCCCAACAAACCAATAAACATTTTCTGGCAAAATGAAAATATGTGCATGCTAAAATTAAGGTATTTCAATCAAGTTCAAGGAATCTGTTCAAAGTAGGTCACACAATTTTCACAATGTCTCTGAGTCAAGCACTAGATCTGCCCAAAATTTTAAAAAGTTTATTGTTCTGTGCATTAGAAAATGCGTTAACAAGGTTTGGGAGGCTAAGGCAGGAGGATTGCAAGTTCAAAGCCAGCCTTAGCAACTTAGGGAGACCCTCTCTCAAAATAAACAGGGCTGGGGATGCTCCTTAGTGGTTAAACACCAGCCAGCACCAAAAAAGGAGACTGAGAGGGAGGGGGAGGGGGAGGGAAGGGGAGGAGAGGGGAGGGGAGGGGGTGGGGGGAGGGGAAGTGGGAGGGAGTTGCATGTGTCCGCTTCAGCTGGCGTGAGCTGCGGGAGCGTCTGCAGGGAGGGCTGTGCGGCCTCCTGGGTTTGTGAAATGGCTACTGACATTTCTGAATTCAGTGGGGCTGATGGCAAAGGAGATCCAAAGAATAGTGCCAAGTTAGCTGCTGATTATCCACTTCAAGTCCTTTCCTGAGGAGAGTCCACATCAGATGCAGGGAATTTTGGCACCCCACTGCGTAACTCAAGCCATGAGCGTGGGTCCTCTTCTTCCTGGTCCCACCACAACTGCAGTCTATTGATCACGTGTCCAAGGTCTTTTCTCCACCCAGGTTGCAACCACTGTGCTGGTCAAGATTGGGGAGGAAATGGCTGCCTCTTCTTGGTGCCATGCATGTAGTCTCCTCCCATCTGTCTTCCCCACACTCTGGTTGCTCCCCTGGTTGAGCTTCAGTGCCTTCTGTGGCCCTGGCAGGGAATCCAAGGGGGTTGCAGGCACTGCAGGGGCTGGCCCAGCACCTCCGGCAGGAGGCAGGAGTCACAGAGCTTTCGGTATCCAAGGGCCTCTGCAGGGACCTCTGGGGACGCCCTTCCTTCCCTTTCTAGGTCTGGCTCTTTTGCAGGCCTAAGCCGCGACCAGCATCTTCCAACAGAACTTTCTACAAAGTTGGAGATGTTCTAGAATAGTCTTCCCTCCATACTGCGTGTTCCACCTCCGAGGAGTCAATCAACTGTGGATTTGAAAAAGAAAATATGTCTGTGCTGAGCTGGTACAGACATTTTTCTTGTCCTTATTTCCTAAACAATCAGAACAGCAACTATTTAGATAGAGTGTATATTGTATTAGTTGTTCTGAGTCATCTAGAGATGATTTGAAGTATACAGGAGGCCGGACATAGTGTCTCAGTATGGTGATCTCAGTTATTTGGGGTTATTTGGGAGGCTAAGGAGGGGGCTTGCAATTTCAAGGCCAGCCTGAGCAATTTAGTGAGACCCTGGCTCAAAAAAAAAAAAAAAAAAGAAAAGAAAAGAAAAAAGGGATTTAGCTCGGTGTTAAAGTGCCGATGGGTTCATGGGGGATAAAAGTCTGTAGGAGGCTGGGCATAGGTTATATGCAAACACAGCCTCTTTTCGTCTTCATTTTTGTTTACAGTACAGGGTGCTTGGCCACTGGGCTACATCCCCAACACTTTTCACTTTTTATTTTGAGACAAATTCTCCCTAAATTGCACAGACTGGCTTTTGATTCTCCTGCCTAGTTTCTCGAGTTGTTGAATTGCAGGTGTGTGTCACCCCACCTGGCCAAGTCATCTAATATAAGGGACTTAAGAATCTGTAGATTTGGGTATGGGGGGCAGTCCTGGAACCAATCCCTGTGGAGACCAAAGGACAACTGTATACATGTAGCTATTTGGCTCTTGAAATTGGGTTTGTTGGAATTTTGAATAAAATTCTATTTTAATAAAAAAAGAAGAAAAATACATTAACTAGCATACATAAATATTATTTTATAAATCTCTTGTATTGGATGAGGCTGATTCTTGAAACAATCTCAAACATAAAGAAACATAAAGAAAAAGTTGTAGGGATAAAAATTATTATATAATTTTTAATAATTATTATATAATTTATATTATATAAAAATTATTTTCTTACACTATTTGAGAGTAAATTGTCAACCTAATGTCCCATTACCCACTAAAATTTGAAAGTGTATTTTCTACAACAGGAACATTCTCCTACATAATCCATGCACTACCATAAAAATCAGGAAATCACCATTGATACATTACTACCATTGAATCCTCAGACCCCATTGGAGTTTGGTCAAATGTTAGTATAATGTACTTCTGAGCAAAAGGACCCATTTCAGAATCATGAGTTACTTTTAGTTGCACATCTCTTTGTCTCCTTCAGTCTTATCTTAGTTCAGACTAGGTAGCTTGAAAAATAAACATTTATTTCTAATAGTTCTGGGACACGGTGGGGAGAGAGACAGATGGGAAGTAAGTCTGGTCTCTTCTTAGGAAGGCACTAATGCCATTCATGAGGGCTCCACCTACATGACTTGATTATTTTGCAACCCCCCCCCCATATCATCACATTGAGAGTTAGGATTTCTAACAATATTTGAATGCAAATATTTGATTCATAACAGGTCTAAAACATTTCCTTGTCTTTTCATTATTTTCATGATAATATCTGTTGACAATTACAGGGCAGTTATTTATTTAATGTTCCTCAATTTTAGTTTTTCTGATGTGTTCTCATGATTAGATTCAGGTTATGCATCTTTGGAAGGGATGTTACAGAAGTGATGTCACATTCATGTCATTGCCTCCTGTCAGGTGGAGAGTACAACTTCCATTTGTCCCTTTGCTGATGTTGTTTTCCTTGATTACTTGATGAAGGTGGTGTCTGCCTGACTTGTTAACTCTGAAGTTACTTTTCCCCTTCATAATCAATAAGCATTTTGTGGTGAAATACTTTGAAATCATGTAAATAGTCTATTTCTCATTAAATTGTCAATTTATTCACTAATTTTATATCAGTATGACTCACTAGTTCCCATCAGTATGAAATCATAGCCTATTTTGATGGGCTAAAATTTGTTATTATTTATTTTGATGTTAATATTTCTCTGATTTGGACAGTGGGAGTCTCTTTAAGCAGAATTTTCTGTTTTGGTTCTTTATTTTACATGTCTCCACCATTCTTTGAGGGCTACCTTGCTTTCTGGCATGAGATATTTTCAAATTTTTATTTTCCTCATCCCAGCAAGGGACTGATCTTTTCTCCAGGGTATCCTAATTGCTTTAAGCACAGCCTAATATTAAGAAGCTCAGATTTGGGGACTAGGTATGAGCCTCACTATTGGGATATCAGACTTGATCAGTGGACAGAGCTAGAGAAAGTACATGTTTACATATTCATGTACACACTATACTTACACATTCATATTTATATTTTTCTTTATCCATTTATACCTTAAAATCCATTACTCACAATTCCAGTTCAACACTATAGGGGTTGTTTTCATTTTCTTCCTTTCCATATTTGCAACTCCCTTCTCTGAATATAAGAAAACTGACTTCAATTATCCTTAACATAGTTATTTGATCAATCTTCATGTACAAAACCAATCTCCATGCTGCTGCTGCCCTCCTTGCACACATTTTCTTTTTACCATCCTTGGGCTCCAACATCACACTTTCCTATCCCCTTTCCATATGATGACTTCTTCACTTGGCTAGGTTCCAACATCCCATGCCTGACTTTCACACAGCATTCAGGTTCTGACTCCCCATGCTGTTTCAACTCTGGGGGACACCCTGTTGATCCCCATTAGCATCTGCCTTTCCATGCTGAGCTACCCTCCTTTGTGGACACCATCCTCATCACACTCAGGGGCTGACTCTTCTCACCAGGCTGTCTCTCTGTGGGGATGTCCTTTTCACCTTGTCCATCATATGATACATCAGCCTGGGCCATCACCCTGCAGAGGTATCCTCATGACTGTGCTAGGGTTCTGACATTGTACCCTATTCCCTTCAGGGACACCCTTTCACACAAGATTGTGAAGGTATTTTCCAATGTTACCATCCAGGTAACATACAATTTTGCCTTTTGTATTTATAGCTACTATCCCTCCAAAATCAATTTTTAAGTAATTCACATAGAAAAATGTGACCCCAACACCAAAGCCTCAAAATAGCTAATTATATGGTAGCTGGGGCAAATAGAAGATAATCCAGAATAATGTGGCACCCCCATCCAGTTTAAGAAATGGAATATAGCCAATACAGTGGAAGTCCCCAGTGTACTCACCCCAATTGCAACACCCTTCTTCCTCTCCAGAAAAAGGAGTCATTATCTTAAGTTTGGTGTTTATCATTCCTATAAGTACCTTAAAACTTTATAGTACTGAGAGGAGTGTTCCAAAAAAGTTGAAGGTAGTTTCCTCAAGGCTTGATTGCAGAAGTATGGACACTCACCTGATGTAGGGACACCCACCTGAGAAGACTGAGATGGAGAAGAAACAAATCTTCAAATAGAGTCCTTTTTGCTCTGGAATGGTATAGAAACTGGGTTAGTTTCTTGGTTAGCAGGTCCATATTATAAACCATCCTTGTGAGATTTTGGAAATAAGATTTCAGGGAAAAGGACTTTTGGCTCTGTTTTCTAAGGAAGGCAGATGCTACCACAATGCTTTTAAATGTTATTATGGGTCTAATAATGGGACAACAGCAGCATTTAGTGGTTAAACTCTCCAAATTCCTCAGGAAAATGAAACTCTTGAGAAATTATGAGGTTCTCAAGGGGCCTTTACAGGAAACACGGTGAAATTGTTTAGACTTTTAAGTGGCTATAATTAATTAAACATTTTAATTGACATGAATTCAACTTTAAGGCATTACTGAGAAGCTAAAGAAAGCAGTAAAGGGATATTAAGCTGCATTTGGATATGTATATTTCCTTCATTTATTGACTTTTTTTATTGGTACAGTAAAGACTGTCTAGGTGAGAAGATGAAGCATATTTTCTAGCATCCCTTGGAATAAGATGTGGACAATGAATGAATCCTGGCCAATGTAACTGAGTGGAATACCCTGCTCCCAAATTTGACCTATTAAATTTCATGTATGATTCTTCACTCCCATGTGTCAGCCTATCAGACAAGGACTCCAAGAACTTTGGAGGTGGTAGGGCTGTAGGATGGAGCTGAGATCTTTGATAGACTGATACAGTGGGGCTTTCCTGGATGACCTCTACTGAGTCTGCCATAAAAGAATCAAACTTTAATTTTCTTAAGCTCCTGTTTTGCAGGTTTTTTTTTTTTAAATAGTGGTTGGTCTTTTCCTGATCAATGCAAATGCAATACCTATTCTGTGTTGACCCCATTTTGAGTACAAGGGATATAATGGCGAACAAGAGAGACAGGACTCCTATTCCCACAGGTCATGCTTTATAGCAGGGGAGGTTGATAAGTAGTAAGAACTTACATTTTTATGGTGCTTTACAGTTTACAAGTGATTTTGTTGTAGGCACCAATTTGAATTTTATAACAATATTTTACAGATGAGGAAACAAAAGTTCAAAAACTTTAAGCTTCTTTTATGAAACAGGAACTAGAACCATGAATAAGAGTTTTTTTCATTCACAACCCATTGTTCATACCATTGTTCATATTTGATGCTTCTCAAATATGAGGACATGACAGAGTAATGAAAATGCTAGACCTGGCCAGAAGAGTTCATTTTTTAAAATTTTGTCCTATTTTTATGATACTGGGGCTTGAACCCAGAAGTGCTCTACCACAGAGCAACATCCCCAGCCCTTTTTGTTTTTTGAGATAGGGTCTCACTAAATTTCCCAGGCTGGCCTTGAATTCAAGATCCTCTTGCCTCAGCCTCCTCAGTTGTGTACCACTATACCCAGTTCGACTTTATTTTTTAAAATAACATTATGCAGATATATAAGGATCCCTATGGCAGCACTAAACTGTAAGAACAAAATAGGAAAACCAAAGTAGATGTCCATCAACAGGAGAATGGGAAAAATATACATTGTGGTATATTCAGAGAATACAATGTTATATGTTAGAGAATATAAAAACAATTAAAGCTGTAAGGGTCAGTAAGGATGACTTTTCTGATTATGATCAAGAATGATGAAGAGCCGGGCGTGGTAGCGCACACCTGTAATCCAAGCGACTTGGGAGGCTGAGTCAGAAGGATCGAGAGTTCAAAGCCAGCCTCAGCAACTGAGTGAGGCCCTAAGCAACTCAGTGAGACCCTGTCTCTAAAATAAAATACAAAATAGGGTTGGGGATGTGGTTCAGTGGCCGAGTGTCCCTGAGTTCAATCCCTGGTTCCAAAAAAAAAAAAAAAAAAAATGATGAAGGCACGGTGGCCCACACCTGTAATCCCAATGTGGGAGGCTGAGGCAGGAGGATCATGAATTCAAAGACAGCCTCAGCAAAAGTGAGGTGCTAAGCAACTCAGTGAGACACAGTCTCTAAATAAAAGACGAAACAGAGCTGGGGATGTGGTTCTGCAGTCATGCACCCTTGAGTTCAATCCCTGGTACACCCCTCCGCCAAAAGAAAAAAAGGAATGATAAGGCAAGACTGCGTATAGTTATAATGCCACTGTAAAGTTAAAGATATTTATGGGAATGATAAACACCAAACTTAGGATAATGACTCCCATTTCTGGGGAGGGGTATGCAATTGGGGTGAGTACACTGGGGACTTCAACTGTATGGGCCATATTCCATTTCTTTCTTTCTTTTTTTTTTTTTTTGCAGTGCTGGGGATTGAATTCAGGGCCTTGTGCATGCGAGGCAGGCACTCTACCCGCTGAGCTATATCCCCAGCCCCATATTCCATTTCTTAAGCTGAATGCGGATGTCACATTATTCTGGATTATCTTCCATTTGGAATTCCTCTGGATTCATTTTCTATCTTCCTCAATTCTACTTTATGCCCAGGGAGGCTATCTTGTGTGGTCTACTGCAGATAAATGGGCTCCTTGTTCTAGTTTTCAGAAGACTGGAAGTTGTGGGAAGAATGAAGTCTTAATTATTACAGTGGCCTTGGCCTGACCAGGTTTCTTCAACAAAGGTCATAACCCCTGTTAGGAGGCTTCTACCTAGCTTTCTTAAGGTCTTGATAATTGCCCAGTCCCCTCATTCCTTCAGGCCTAGGAATGGAGATATTATCCTATAGTTAGTGTTCACTTTTCAGATCATTCTTAGGCTTTTTAAGGACTATGCCCATGCCTTGATTTATAGTCCCTTTATTAAAGTCTTTATTCCCTAAATAACCCAGCTCAATAATGCCATCTCTTTCTCTTAACCCTGAGCAAGATTCTGACTAATAGAATACTCTCTCCTTTTTTTTTCTCTACAAACAAATCTTTTTTGCTTTCACATTTTGAAATAATTTGTAATTTGAAAATCAAGAAGAAAAAACTTTTATTGAGTACCTATTTTATTTCAAGCACCATGGTTTGGTAAGGGTTAGGGATAGAGAGGAAAACAAATCTCTCAACACAAGAAGTTACAGTATAGTAGGAGAGAAAGGTTAAAAAAAAAAGGCAATGAGCTATAGTGGTTAAGAACATGGTGTTTGAGCAGGGCACGGTGATGTGCACATGTAGTCACAGCTACTGGTGAGGTTAAGGGAGGAGGGCCTAGCTTGGGCAACTTAGTAGGACTCCTTATCAAAATGAAAAAGAAACCAAATCCATGGAATTTATAGCCAAAAGAGCTGAGCTCAAGTTCAGGCTGAGTCACCTCCTTGCTATTTGACCCTGAGTTACAAAAGTAAAATTGGAAAAGGAAGAAGCATTGTGGAGAAAAAAAAAAAAGTAAAAATTGGGTTAATACTGCTATCTTTCTCAGTGTACTTGTAAGGTTAAAAGTAAAACCACCACCAGCTGTGGCATATGCCTATAATGCCTCCCCAGTGGCTGGGGAGGTATTGTGAGGCAGGAGGATTGAGTTCAAAGCCAATCTTAGCAACTTAGTGAGACCCTGTCCCTGTCTCAAAACCAAAAAAAAAAATATATATATATATAAATTTATATATATATAAAGGAGAAAGGGCTGGGGATGTTGTTCAGTGGTTAAGTGCCCCACGTTCAATCCCTGGTACCAAAAAGAAAAAGTAAAACCACACTAGTATGTATAGTTTTTCATCTTACTATATCCTGGGATATCTTAAATCCTTAATAAATTAATAAATATTAGCAAAAATTGTTAATTGCAACAATAGCACTTTGTACTGGGTTTAGAGGCAGTACAGAGGAGATACTGATTAACTAGAACTGAGGAGATCATCAAAAGTTTAATGGGTGAAGTGGTGTTGGAGTTGGATTGTAAAGAAATAGTAATTTCATCAAAAGATCAAATGGGGGTACTGGGGGTGTGGTTCAGTGGTAGAGCACTTGTTTAGCACATGTGAGACACTGGATTTGATTCTCAGCTCCACATTAAAAAAATAATAAAGTTATACCCATTTACAACTAAAAAAAAATTTATTTTTTAAAAAAAGATGAAATAGGGAAAGGCAGTCCAGGTAAAGGGAAGAGCACGTGCAAGTACATGAAAGAATGAAACAGCATTATGTGTTCAGGAAACCAGGAGTAGTTAGCTATTGCTAGAGGGTTAAGGCCTAGACATAAAGAATAGTGAGAGTAGAGGCTAATGAGGTAATCCAGGGTTATACACAATTTGATTTGGACTGCAGGTGATGAACATCCAGAAGTACCTGCCTCTATCACATTCTCTTCATTTTACTCTCTCTCATTATAAACGCACACAATGTATAGTTAAGTACACTGAAAATGTCAAAGTCAGAAGATTATGAGGATATACTACAACCTCATTTCTTTTCTAAAGGAAACTTTTTTTTTCCTTCTGGTCTAAATTCCAACCCATGATCATGCATTGCATCTGGTCATGTCTCTTTTGTCTCCTTGGACCTGGAACAATTTTTGGAACACTGGCATTTTGAAGAGCCCAGGTCAATTATACTACAAACTCTTCAGTTTGGGTTTGTCTGATATATCCTCATGATTAGAATCCATTCCTTTATTTTTGGCAGGAATGCCACAAAAACATACTGCATTCTTCTGGGTTCATATAAGGAGGGGTATGAAATCAATTTGCTCTTTATTGGTGATTTTCAATTTAATAACATTGTCACAAGAGTATCTGCCAGGTTTCTCACTGTAAACTTACTATCCTTTTTTTTAAAAAAACTTTTTCATAAATATGTATTTTTAGTTGTTGATGGACCTTATTTATTTATTTACATGTGATGTTGAGAATCTAACCCAGTGCCTCACACATGCCAGGCACTACAAATGAGCCACAACTCCAGCCCACTATCTTTCCTTTTAAAATGATAAATGTTCTTTAGTGAATTACAATGAGCTATGTAAAAACAGGGCAAACCATATAAACAATAAAAATCCTTTGATGCTATAATTCCACTTTTAAGAAGATACCTTAAGGATGTATGCAGAGGTGTAGCTAAAATGATATTCATTTTATTCATTTCATATTCATTCATTTATCGAAGGCTTATGGTATATAACTATTAAAAACCATGCAAATTTCAGCCGGGTGTGGTGGCACACGCCTGTAATCCCAGCACTTGGGAGACTGAGGGAGGAGGATCAGGAGTTCAAAGCCAGCCTCAGCAAGGTCAAGGCGCTAAGCAACTCACTGAGACCCTGTCTCTAAATAAAATACAAAATAGGGCTGGGAATGTGGCTGAGTGCCCCTGAGTCCAGTCCCCGGTTCCCCCCAAAAATAAATAAATAAAAAATGCAAGTTTCTATTATTACTGGATTTGGTTCAGTAACTACCCAATATTATGCAGCCACTAAAATTATGTGGTAAGAGAGTACTTAGGGACAATACTCATTCATGGCATCCTTCAATTTTTAAGAAAAATATTTTACATATACATATACAAATGTCATATACCCACATGTACATACACATATAGTTGTTGAGTTTTTGCTTATGTGTGCACATTACTTGATTTTATTACCTTACATGTAATGCTTATATAGCAAAACAAAGTTATTAGAAATAAGTCACAGGCGGGCGCGGTGGCGAACACCTGTAATCCCAGCACTTGGGAGGCTGAGTCAGGAGGATCGCGAGTTCAAAGCCAGCCTCAGCAACTTAGCAAGGCCCTAAGCAACTCAGTGAGACCCTGTCTCTAAATAAAATACAAGATAGGGCTGGGGATGTGGCTCAGTGGTGGAGTGCCCCTGGGTTCAATCCCCAGTACCAAAAAAAAAAAAAAAAGTCATGCGAGTTTTTCTGAAAGTTAAAAAAACAAAGTTCATGTACTTAGTTGATGATCAATATTTGTTTCTCTTCCCTTGGAACACAGATATTCAAGCACAACTTAGAAAATGGAAGATCTGGAATGTAGTTGAAGTTTTAAGGCAACAGGTTTGCAGCTGATAACCTTTAAAACTTCTCTCAGCTCTGACATTTCACGATTAACACACTTTTTTCCTATTTACTTCTTATGTAGTTAATTAGGATAATACAAGAATTAAGTATATCTGGTAGTTGTGTTACTATTACTAGCACTATAAATTTTTAACGGCGGGCGGGAGGACGGATGCAAACCCTAGCTCGCCGCCCCACTGACACCTGTGATCCTCCTTTCTGTGACAAGCGGTGGTCCTTAGGCCTCAAAACAAACACTATTGGTGAGAAACAGATCCATGGAGCGGCGGGTCGAACCAAAGCCGAAGAGTGGCGCGCCCTTTTCATCTGCCTCTGAGTGTGGAGACGTGCAGAGCTCTTGAGTCCTGGTCAGTAAGGACGTCTGGGTAAGTGTCTCCCAAGGCACAGAGAGGGCGCGGCGTGACGGCCTCTCTAGGAAGACCCCACCTGGCCTTCACCGCCCGGAGCATCGAGGTCGCTATAGCTGCGCACAGAGGGAGAACTGCACCCAACTGGAGGAAATCGAGGCTGGACTCCACTGCAGCGCCCACGTGCGCACCTCCCCGGAGGTGGAGTAAGGCGGGGTGGGGGCGAGGGCGGGGACGAGGGCGGGGCGCCAGCTGCGCGCGCTGGGTAGGGGCGGAGCGCGCAGCGTGGTCCCGGCGGGGCCTGCGCTCCTCCCTCTTCTGTGCCCAGGCCCGCAGCGGGCTGAGCTCCTCCCCCGACTTGGTCGATCTCCTCCCCTTCGCCCAGCCTTCCTCCCTCTCTCCCTCCCTCTTCCTCGGTGAGGCGCTCCTCCGGCAGGCAGGCAGCATGGCGGCCGTGGAGACGCGGGTGTGCGAGACGGACGGCTGCAGCAGCGAGGCCAAGCTCCAGTGTCCCACCTGCATCAAGCTGGGCATCCAGGGCTCGTACTTCTGCTCGCAGGTAGACCCCGCTTCCCCGGAGCGCCACCTCCTCTGCGGAACCCCTTCCTCCTCTGCCTTCGTTTCCCCTCCCGCCCTCGCGGTGGTTCGGGTCGCGCTCCTCCTCTTCCCGCGGCTGCGCTTCGTCTTACCCCACCCCCGCCGCCGCCGCCCCTCCGGGTGCTGTGGGTCTGCGGCCCTGGGGACTCCAGACCCAGGCGGGGGCGGGAGCGCAGTCCGCCGCGGCCATGCGAGCTGAGGGCGGAAGCCGACCTGCCCCGGGTGGCCCGGCAGCCCCAGAGCGACGCGTTAAGGGGCCGGTTCCGGCCGCGCATCCTCCGCGGGGGCGGTGACGCCAGGTGTGGGCCGCCCTGCAGCGGGGCAGCCCGGCGCAGGTAGGGGAGAAGGGACAGCCTGGGGTGGTTAAGCCGCCTTCCCCGCAGGGCTCGGTCTGGGGCGTGGGGGGTGCGGGCCGGGCCGACTCTGGTGCCCGCTGGATTAAGGGGCGGAAGCGACCCGCTGGGCTTGGAGGAGTGGGTTGCCTCAGGACAGCTGGAGGCGTAGGGAAGAGCAAAGCTAGACCCAGCCCCGCTTCTTTGTGTTTTACTACTGCATTTTGACACCCAAGCAACTTCGGGGTGGGGGTAGAAAGGGATTTTTGTAGTTCATTCTTTCGGCATCCAAAATTATTAATTTAGAAAACCTTAACGGGATGAGTCACTTCTCTCTCTGACTGAATTTCCCACAGAGTGAAAAGGACAGCTCCGTTGAGGGTTTTTGCTTTAAGGCCCTAGTGTGTTTCAGTAAGTTTTGTGCCGTGGGGCAAACCCTGCATTGAATGGGGTACTGACTGAAGCGTGTGTTCCAGTGCTTGTGTTTACGGAAGAATGCTAGTGTTTCTGCTGCGTTTCGAGACTCAGAATAATGGCAAGACGGCCGTAGTTCGGTTCTTAGTCTAGGTTTGTTGGAGACGCATATGAATATTCAAATATTACATTGGTAGTTTTCTGGGGGTGGGGGTGGGGGGGAGGAGAGTGTGAAGCTAGAGTTCAGAGGTCTGATGTTGTCGCTGTCCTTGCCAGTTTCTGTGCGATCTTGAATTAGTGAAGTTAATTTAATCTTTCTGAGCTCCAGCGTTTGTCTGTTCAGAGGGGATGATAGTTTGCCTTATGCATTTCACCACGTTGTTCGAAGATCTAAATTACCCTTTGGACGGGAAGTACTGGTACAAAGTAAGACTTCTTGTTTTTAAAAAGGATGATAGTGGAATTTCACACTGTTATATATAATAGTATAAGTAAGAATGAAACAATGTATTACTACAAATAAGTATTTTCAAATATGAAATATATAAAAAACAAAGATAAATGTAAAAATAAAAATACAAATAAAACCAGGTCATAAGGTCATAACACTTGTTAGATAAGCCATTGTGAGAGATCTTAGCTGTTATGTACGTCTTGTTTTTAGATAGGATATGATCTTTGACCTTGTTGGTATCATTTGGAAAAACTTGCACATGGAGAAGTGTTCCTTGAGCTAAAAATAGCAGTTGGGGCTACTCAACATGCTAAAACCTGCCACAGGTCCTTTTGACTCTGTAAGGTTTTCTAATTTGTTGAGGCTTGTATGGCACCTGGACTTAAAACAAAAAACAGGGCTGGGGATATAGCTCAGTTGGTAGAGTGCTTGCCTTGTAAGTGCAAGACCCTGGGTTCAATCTCCAGCCCTGCAAAAAAAATAATAAACAACAAAAAACAAAAAAACAATAGTTTGCTTTTGAAAATTTGTGTACTATGTGAGTAAAATAATGTGGTTTACACCATATTTAAAATTTGGTATATTTGTGATGATAAATGAATTAATATGTACTGACACTTCTCTGTTAGAAATTAAAAAAAAATACTAGGAAGCCATATTCATCAAGTGTAACTGTCAGAAAGAATATTGAATCACTGGTGGACACATGCCAGGCACATTGGTGAAAGCATGCAGGGCTTATTTATATTGTAAAATTGGGGGAAGTCCATGTTGGATTCTGCATGTGTATTTTTTGTACCACTGTTATATCTTTAGTCAAACATATCCAGAGTGGCTCTCAGCTTTTTTCATTCTTATTAACCACCCCCTATGGTCAGTTTTTAAAATTTGTCACAGTCAGTTGTAGTTGCTGTAGCCTCTTCAATAATTTCTCTGCTGTAATTCCCCACCTTGCAAATACTCCAAAAATAAATAAATAAAACAAAACAAAAACACCAAAACCCAGAAAAACCCCAAACAACCAAAACAAGACTTTTGTATAGAAGTTATTTTTCCCACAGTCTGATTATATTTATTCTCATAATAGAGTTCCCATTGCTTTCAGGGTTCTTTCCCCACAATTAGGGTACTTCTTGTGTCTAGTCTTATTCTCTTGTGCCAGTCAGAGGATATCTTCGTAGTCTGTCCTTATCCAAAATGTCATTTGTCATCCGATATCGTTTTTTCAATCCTAGCTTGAGAACTTAATCAAGTCATTGTAACTTTTCCTAAGCCTGTTTCCACATCTGTGCTGAAACTACTTTCCCTTGCCACTTCTCTGATCATTTTTACTAGGAGTGGCCTGTCTTCTCTGTCCCTAGCCTGTCTGGCCCATTTTTGGGAACAAATAGAACACAACTATTTAAGAGACCTTTCTTTAACATTATAAGATATGTAAATTTTTCCCAATTACTTTGTCCTATCACCTGTTTATTTCCTTTGTAATATTTTAGTAAGTCTATAATTACCTTATTAGAAAACAGACATGAATGTCTTTCAATCAGAAGGTGAACTTCATGGATAAACTATCTTGTTCATTATTCTGTGAGCATTTTCTAATGATACTCTGCAGCAAGTGGTCAACATGTTTGAATCAATAAATAAAAATGACAAAAGAGGTTAGACTGCTGCATGAGTTACAACTACAGCCTTTACTAGCTAGGTGACTTTGGGCAAATAAACTTTCTGTTTTTATGTTTTCTTTTTAAAATGGAACCATTAGTAGTACTTAGAGTTTTGGTGAAGACTGAATACTAAGCATGTAAAGCACTTAACTCAAACTTGATAAATATTAGCATTTATCGTTACACTGGGTTTTATGTTTAAGAAGGTAGAGATATTTTAATCTAAGGGTTTAATTTTAAGAAAACTTATTATCTTCTATAGGACTAAAACCCATTTAATTTGAAACTGAACTTTCCAAAAGTTCCAGATATTTGTGTTTCTTGAAAGTGTTAATTCTTATTAAATTAATCATAGTTTGTGTATGCCTTCTCGTCAGTTTGTAACAGTTTTTTGGAGATAAAGGCTGTGCTTTGCTCATTTTTATATTACGAAGTGTCTTGTACACAGTAGGTCACAGTTCATTAAATTTAAAAGAACTGTTGACTTTCTATGGAAAGCAAAGAATTCTGCATTTACATTAGACTTTATAAAGATAGGATAAAATATTGGGTTAAGGATGTATTGTCATTTATTTACTCACTTGTGATTGAATTTAATTTCTTTTAAAATTTTTAGCTGCTATTTAATTTAGCAATTTTCCTGTTCTGCTTGCTGCCCTGTCCTGAGTTAAAGGATCAGCTGGAAAGGACCTGGGCGATATGTAACTATTTATGCTTAATAGGCATTAGAAAAGAGATAGTAAAGGTGGGCACACAGACCTTGGATACAATGTCTTCTAGGTGATATCTAATGGAGTTGAGGGAGGGGGTAAAAGAGCATGCCAAGTGCCTAGCACAGTGTTCTGTAAATGATTTTATTATGCCTACAACCTCATATATAACACTATTAAAATCAGTTAATTTTATGCCTAAGGAAGGTATAAAAATGTTTGAAGGGAAGTATTATTTATTTATGAACATTTGAACAAATTCTTGTTTCAAGTTCTTTGAAAGAAGCAGTGGTAAAGTAATGTGATTAATTAACTCTCCAGGAAGAAAGTCTGGGTGAGCATCTTGTAGGTTGAAGTTGAAGGTGAGGAAGGAATCACTGTTCAAACATGCAGCGTCATTGAAATGTAGCCCAGCTCACTGAAACTGTTTCTTTTTCAGCAACAAAGTTCCTGACAATGCAGTGTTTCTGAACTTGTCTTTATCGTCAATAGAGATATTCCATATTGTGTTTTTTAAATTTCTAGGCATTTTCTTTAAATTCCTCACATTACCAGACACTGCAGTAAGTTAGGTGAATTTGGGTACAACTGTCAGTTTGCAAGTAAAAGAATAGGACAAAGGCATAGAAGGGTAGTTTTCCTTTTAAACAAATAATTTCACTTATTGTGTATTGCGAAAAAATAGAAAATATGAACATGTTTGTATATTCTTACATTTTTGTGCATATGTTTATATATTTTACAATAATGCTATACATACATAATTGTAGGGGATTTTCTCACCCTTATATCTTAACCAATACTTTGGGAGTATTATATCATGGTTACATTTATGTTATCTTCTAGAAAGGATGAAGTAGATTTATTCGAATATTGTCATTTATTCACTAATGATTGAATTTAGTTTTTTTCCACTTTTTAAAGCTGCTGTTTACTCTTCAATAAGTTCTTGAAAAAGTCAAGTAATTTTTATTTATTTATAAGTGTAGAATAATAGAACTGATACATGAACCCAGTAGTTCAATCATTTGGAACTACCCCAAATGATTCTATGTCCTTATCAAGAACATAGTTCTCACAGACTAGTTAGTGGATTATTGTTGGTTCAAGAGCCTTCTGATGGTCGGGGGGATTTTGTCATGAATTGTACTTATCATGGAACTTGTAATAATGAACATTATTTTTGTTGGTAGGAATCAGAAGTTATACAAGTCTTAATTCTTGAGTTACCTTTTTGGAAATTGTAAGGCCATTAGAAATGAAAACAATCTTCTATTCACGTAGATTGTGGATTGAAAGGGTTTTAGTTACAGGTTTTTTTTAGGTGAGTGTTTTTTTCAGGTTTGGCATATTTCCAAAATTTTTATATTTTAGTACGTTTGGTAGGAATGACAGATGTAAGTGCATGGCTGAACTTTAAATGCTTCCACGATAGGTGGAAGTACTTTATAGAGCAATCGCTGGGCTTCTCTTCATGGTGAATTTAATAGGATATAAGTATGATTATGACTTTTCTGCTTGATCCTGAACCTCTCCTGATCTCACAGTTTTAACTTGAAGCATTCTTTTATTCATGCTCGGGTATGTAGTGCTCACAGCCCAACAGTTGTGTCTTTTTGATTGCTTCATTTAGTACCAGTCTTACCTTTGGGTTTTTTTTTTTTTTTTTTTTTTTTGAACCGGGAATTGAACTCAGGGGCACTTGGCCACTGAGCCACATCCCCAGCCCTATTTTGTATTTTATTTAGAGATAGGGTCTCACTGAGTTGCTTAGGGCCTTGCTAAATTGCTGAGGCTGGCTTTGAACTTGCGATCCTCCTGACTCAGCCTCCCCAGTCGCTTGGATTACAGGCGTGCACCACTGCGCCAGGTTCCTTACCTTTGGTTTTGAATAAACAACAATTCAAAATACTCTGTGAGCCAGGCCTGCCTTCCTCACTGAGTATGTTTGACAGCTATAGTTAAACCTGTGAGAGGGACCCTGTGAAATATCCCCTGCATTGTATATTGTAAGTAAGTTTTTTCCTGGTTTTGTCTCCAGAAACCTGTTTCATTGCAAATAGAGACTTCATCCTGCTATGCCAGAGTTGTTTTGTGTATCTTGGAAAGCATTCCCCCAAACCTGATCAGCTGGGGTATGCTATCAGCTAGTGTGCCATTTTTCTGGATCATAAGCTCAATCCTCTAGAGAGATTAGGTTTAAATAGTAAATAAAATTAGGACTTTAAGCTGGGTGTGGTGGCATGCCTGTAATTCTAGTGGCTTGGGAGGCTGAGGCAGGAGGATTACAAGTTCAGAACCAACCTCAGCAACTTAGAGACCCTTTCTCAAAATAAAAAACAAAAAGGGTGGGAAATGTGTCTTGGTGGTTAAGTGCCCTGGTAACAACAACAACAAAAAGACTTTAGCAATTTCCCTTGCCATCATAAAGTGATAGGTAATAAAGACCTCTCCATATTGTAACAGGTATTTAATTATTCTGACTTAAGTGCCAAAGGCAGCCCTTTGTATCAGATTATGAAGGTAACCAAGTCTTTTCTATCAGGTTTCAAGCTTAAATATAAAGGTAAATATAAAGGCCATTAGGTTTTAGAAATGATATGACTTCTGATTTTAGTGACCTGGATTGGTCATTTGAATAACTTTGTGCTATTCATGACTATTCAGTTATTATGTGAATAATTTAGTATTCCTTTTTTTTTTTTTTTTGGAACCGGGGATTGAACTCAGGGACACTCGGCCACTGAGCCACATCCCCAGCCCTATTTTGTATTTTAGTTAGAGATAGGGTCTCACTGAGTTGCTTAGCACCTTGCCCTTGCTGAGGCTGGCTTTGAATCTGTGATCCTCCTGCTTCAGCCTCCCGAGCCGCTGGGATTACAGGTGTGCACCACCACGACTGGCTTAGTATTGCTTTTGAATTGAAGTCTGAAGGACTTAAAATCAGGATATGTGTTTATTTTTTTTTTAAATTTTTGGTGTTGAGAACTATTTTAAAAATCAGTAATTCATTCATAGGCTGTAAAGAAACATGCTACAGTAAACACCTGTATACCTGCCATAACTTATTAAAAAGAACATTAGCAGGAAAACAAGTAAAAATAGAAGGCTTCTATATGTCCCTTACCTGTTACTCCTTACTTCCTATGTGTCAGGTACTCCATATCATGAATTTTGTGTTTATCTTTCATTTGCTTTTCCATATTTGAGTCCTTAAATAATGTGTTATTACAGTTTTTATGTTTTGAAAGTTTTATAAATGAAAGCCGGGCGTGGTGGCGCATGCCTGTAATCCAAACGACTTGGAAGGCTGAGTCAGGAGGATCGCGAGTTCAAAGCCAGCCTCAGCAACTTAGCAAGGCCCTAAGCAACTCAGTGAGACCCTGTCTCTAAATAAAATATAAAATAGGGCTGGGGATGTGGCTCAGTGGTCGAGTGTCCCTGGGTTCAATCCCTGGTTCAAAAAAAAAAAAAAGTTTTATAAATGAAATCACTTAATTGCTCTTTGGTATTCCAGTGAATTAATGTATTATATTTTACTTGTTCTTCCGTTAATAGAAATTTGGACTGTTCCAGGTTTTGCTATTATAAATAGTGCTGCTCTAAACATGCTTTCAGCTAACACTTGATGCCTGGGTGCAAGTTTGTCTTGGGGATACATGTAGGAGAAGAATTCTTGGGTCACAGGATGTGCCTTCAGTTTTACTTTGATGATGACAGGTTGATTTCCAAGTGGTTATATGTGTACTTCCATTATCTGAAAGTTTGTTATACATACATAAATACATTATATTGATTAATTAATACATTATATTAATACATTATATTAATATATTACTCAGTTTCCTATCCTGGGTATTTTGTTAATACAGAATTTTTTAAAATTTTGGCCAGTTTGGTATTGTGTGGAATAGCAGCATTTATTGTGCTATTTTCATATTCATTACCTTAGAAAAACTTTAAAAAGTTTATGTATCCTCAAGGAGCTTATGTTATACTTGTTTAGACAGGAAGTACTTAAAAACAAACAAATGCCAACAAAGTGCTAGTCAAAGTTATAGATATGGAGTTTTTTCCTGAATTTTAAAAGACTTAATATTGAGTTTCCCTAGCATCTTGTGAAAAATTTCAAACAAATAGAAAAGATTGAAAAATAATACTAGTTGAGCATCCTTAATTTAAATCCGAAACTTAGAGTGTCAACATGATGCTCAAAAAGTGTCAGGTCAGAGCCTTTCACATTTTGAATTTCCGGATTAGGGATCTTAAGCCAGTGAAGTCTGAGCAAATGTTGCCACAACTGTTCCCAGTCAGTTTGAGATAAGGGGTATTAAACTGGTGTAACTAACTGCAGTATACAATTAGTAATACATCGTATAAAATACCACTTTGCTTTAATTCATGTGTACTTGTATGTTTGTGTTTGTGGAGATACATTTGAGAATGCCACAGATTACATGACATTGCATTCATTAAATAGTTAGCATGCATCTTCTCATGGCCAGGGCATTCTTTCTTACTACATTACTGTTCTTACACCTAGGAAAATTAGCAAGAATTCCCTAATATTGTCTAGTAGCCAGTCCTATTCAAGTATCTCAATTGTTGTCCCCCCATCTTTTATAAAAGCATTTTTTTCTGAAATCAGAATCTTAACAGTTCTCATAGCACTTGGTTGTCATGTCTCTTAGACTTTTTCAATTGAGAACAGTCCTCTTATCTCATGATGCTAACTTTTTGAAGATACTAGTTATTTGTTTTATAGACTATTAAGCATTAGGTCTTTTTTTCCTCCCCAGTATTGGGGATTGAACCCAGCTAGACAAGCATTAAGCTACATTGCCAGCCTGTTTTATTTTGAGACAGGGCTTTTTAAAAAAATGTTGTTTTTGGTTTTTTTTTTTAGTTATACATCACAGTAGAATGTATCTTGACATATTATATATACATGGAGTATAAATTCCCATTCTTGTGATTGTACATGAGGTAGAGTTAACTGGTCATGTATTCATACGTGAAAGTTAGGTCTGGTTAATTCTGTCTTTTCCCATTCCCATCTCCCCTCCCTAACGCCCATCCCCCCCATCCATTTCCATAAACCTCCACTCTTCCCTTCCTGCCTATTGTGAGTAAGCATCCACATATCAGAGAGAACATTCAGCCTTTGTTTTTTTGGGATTGGCTTATTTCATTTAGCATGATAGTGTCTAGTTCCCAGCAAATGCCATAATTTCATTCTTCTTTTTTGCTGAGTAATATTCCTTTGTGTGTGTGTACCGCATTTTCTTTATTCATTCATTTATTGAAGGGCACATAGATTGGTTCCATAACTTTGCTATTGTGAATTGAGCTGCTATGAACATTGATGTGGCCACATCACTAGAGCATGCTGATTTTTAAGTCCTTTGGGTATATACCCAGAAGTGGGATGATTGGGTCAAATGGCAGTTCCATTCCAAGTTTTCTGAGGAATGTCCACACTGTTTTCCACAGTAGTTGCACCAATTTGCAGTCCCACCAGCAATGTATGCGTGTACCTTTTCCCCCACATGCTTGCCGACATTGTTACTTGTATTCATGATCATTGCCATTCTGACTGGAATGAGATGAAATCTCAGAGTAGTTTTAATTTGCATTTCTCTAAATGCTAGTGATGTTGAACATTATTTCATATGTTTGTTGACCATATTTCTTCTGTGAAGTGTCTCTTAAGTTCCTTTGCCCATTTATTAATTGGGTTATTGTTGTTTTGTGTTTTTGAGTTCTTTATCCTGGAGATTAATGCTCTGTCTGAGGTGCAGGTGGCAAAGACTTTCTCCCATTCTGTAGACTTTCTTTCTCTTCATGTTCTTGATTACTTCCTTTGCTGTGAAGAAGCTTTTTAGTTTGATAAAAATCCTATTTATTGATTCTTGATTTTATTTCTTTACTTTAGGAATCTTGTTGAGGAATTCAGTTCCTAAGCCAATATGATGGAGATTTGGGCCTACATTTTCTTCTAGTACATGCAGAGAAACAGGGTCTCTTTAGGGTACCAAAGATAACCTGGAATTTGTAAATCTCCTGTCTTGACCTTTGAAATAGGTGGGATTACAGGTGTGTACCACTATGTCCAAATGAATGTTACACTTTTTGGATTATTAGATTATTTTCTCATAGTGTCTTCTTTACTTGTTCCTTGTGTGTGTGTATAGATATATACTTTTGTGGTACTGGGGATTGAACCCAGGGGTTCCCTACTACTGAGCTACATCCCCAGCCCTTTTTATATTTTATTTTGAGATGGTCTCACTAAGTTGGCAAGGTTGGGGTCAAACTTGCCATCTTCCTGCCTCAGCTTCCCGAGTCACTGGATAGACAGGTGTACATCACCATATCTGGCTATCTCTCTAGCATTTTCTGTATACCAGAAATTAAGTCCAAAAGCCCAGTTAAATTCTCCTCAAACATTGATGAAGTCCTAGGTGATATTATGTATTTTCATATTGCATCATGTCAGGAGACACAGAGTGCCTGTTTTTTTCCAGTCCTAATGGTTCTAAATTTGATCACTTGGTGAAGAAGGTTGCTGGCAAGTCATTCTAAGTGTATAGTTTTCACTTTGCAAATAATCTGTGGGATGATACTCTGGCACTGTAGAAATACGCATTTCTTCTGTAATCTTAAAGTGGTCTTAGCCTTTTTGATGTTCCTTGCCTGATAATTATTTCAGTGGGGACTGCAAGTGGTGATTTCCCTCCAGTTCTGTCATTTAATACCTGAATTTTTTTCTTCAGTAAGGTAGGATTTTCTAATCAATTGATAAAAGAACACTCCACCTAAAATGGTAGCGTTAATATTCCTACTAGAGAGACAGGTAAGGTAGTTTCCTAGTCACTTCAGTGGTTACATATATTTTTGTTGTTTTTTATTTTTCTGGTTAGTGACTTGTTTTGATGTTCAAATTGTTTGATTTGTTCAGTGGTACCACCTTTAAATTGGCTTCATTAGTTTCTGATTATTTCTCTTTCTGGCACAAGACAAATCTTATTGTATATTTCCTACCCCAGATCTGGAGTAAATCTTTCTAAGCAGTCCCTGGTTCCTAGTAGTAATGTTTATTAGAAATGTGTATCTTTTGTTGTTGCTTTGTGAAAGTGGTGGATAAAACTGCTGGTTTCTTAGCATAAGTCAAGGCCGTAGCTCCATACTGTGTCAGTGTTGTATTCTGTATTGCTTTGTAGTAATGAAACCAGTTTTACTTATGTCCTTTGCATAGCAATAAAAATTATTAATTTTATTTAAAAAGTGAAGATCTTGCTATTGGAATGTCCTTGCCTCTAGGAGAAAGGAAGTGACGTCCTAAGGAACTTTTCAGACATGGAGAGCATAAAACAGCCAAGAGGGCAGTTTTTTAAGCACTACACTAAATAGTTGAAAAATGGGATAGGTAATGACAGACTCTTAAAGACCTCCAGAAGGAGATGAATTAAGAACTGAATTTTGATAGTAGGTATGTGAATAAAATAAATAGATAAATAAAAAGACATGTATTAAGGTGGAGGAGAGAACATTCTCTCCAGGGGATGGATATGTTTATGGAAGTAGGAGCATGTTGAGGTATGTGTATGTGGCAAGTAGAAAACCTTTGAGTGAAGAGCACAAGTATAGCAATGTAGAAATATACGGAAATGAACGGATTGTTAATGGAAATAGAGGCCTTGTTGTTCCATTGAGTATTTACTGTTTTTTCCCAAAATGTAAATATCTTTTATTGTTTTTCATTATAAGATTCACTATCTTTGCAGAATTTAGTAGTTAAAACTGTCATAATCTCAGCATTTTAAAAACATCTTAGTTTGATTTATTATCTGTCCAGACTTTTGAATATGTGTTTTTATGCAGCTTAAAAACATTCATACTGTTTCAAGCTTGTCTGTATGGCTTGCCATCAGTTAGCTGTGTGTTTTCTGGATATGTTAATCTATACTGCAGTTTTTTTGTTTTTGTTTTTGTTTTTTGTTTTTTGTTTTTTGGAACCAGGGATTGATTGAATTCAGGGGCACTTGGCCACTGAGCCACATCCCCAACCCTGTTTTGTATTTTATTTAGAAACAGGGTCTCACTGAGTTGCTCAGGGCCTCGCTAAGTTGTTGAGGCTGGCTTTGAACTTTCGATCCTCCTGCCTCAGCCTCCCGAGTTGCTGGGATTACAGGCGTGCGCCACCACGCCTGGCCGTACTACAGTTTTCTTATCTTTAGAACGGGATATCTGTACCTACCTCTTAGATTTATTGTGAGGATTAACAGTTAATAACTGATAAGTCCCTACGTCAGGGTTTGTAAACACTCCCATGTTAGCTATTGTTTTTATTCTTTCCAAACGAAGATAGAATCTATCCCAGTTTTCAACTATTCAGTGTGGTGCTTAAAAAACTGCCCTCTTGGCTGTCTTCTGCTCTCCACATTTAAATTATATACAGTTGTTTTTTGATGTCCTCTTTAAAAAAAGTAACCATTATCATCTTGACCATTTTTAAGCACTCAGTACAATTCAGTAGTGTTTAGTGCATTTCCATTGTTGTGAAGCAGACTTCCTGAACTTTTTCATCTTGTATAACTGAAATTCTGTATCATTAAATACCTCCCCTTTGCTCTCCTCACCTGCTCTCTGCCTCCTGGTAGTCACCATTCTTCTTTCTTTGTGAATTTGACTACTTCACCTACCTTTTACAAATGGAATGATACCATATTTCCTTTCGTTACTTGCTTGGCAAGGTTAATTCATTTTGTGGCATCTGACAGAATAATTTGCCTTTTTAAAGGCTACATACTATTTCATTTTGTGCATACATCATATTTTGTTTGTTTATATCATTCTTTCTTTGATGGGCATTTGGATTGTTTCAGCCTCTAGGTTATTATGAATGGTGCTTATGAACATGGGTGTGCAAATATCTCTGAGTATCTGCTTTCACTTACTGTAGATACATACTCAGAAGTGGGATTGCTGGATCATATGATAGCTCAATTTGTAATTATTTCAGGAACTACTGTTGTGTTTTCCATAGTGTTTGAATTATTTTATAGTTCCTGAAGTGTACATGGGTTCCAGTTGCACACATCCCCATCAACACTTGTTATTTTCTTTTTCTTTTCGTAGTAATCACCCTAATGGGTGTGAGTTGAAGTCTCATTGTAGTTTTGATTTGCCTTTTTCTGATGATTAGTGATATTAGCACCTTTTCATACAGTTGTTGGCTATTTGTATATCATCTTTGGGAAAATGTCTAAGTCCTTTACCTACTTTTTAATTGAATTATTTGTTTTTTATGTTAATTTGTAGGAGTTTTAAAAAACATAATCTAGATATGAACCCCTGTACCATATTAGATTTGCAGATCCTTGCCCTCCTTTTGTAGGTTGTCTTTTCTTCATTATACTGCCTGTGTCCTTTGATGAACACAAGTTAACATTTGATGTAATCCCATTTGTCCAGTTTTGCTTTTATTGCCTGTGCTTTTGGTGTCAGTTCTAAGAAATCATTGTCAAATATAGTGTCATAAAGTTGTCTCCTTATGTTCATTTGGGAGTTTTATAGTTTTGGTTCTTACATTTAGATCTTTAATCCATTCTGAATGAATTTTTTGCCTATGACGTAGGATAAGGTGCAGCCTCATTCTTTTGCGTGTGAATGTCCAGTTTCCCAGCACCATTTGTTGAAGAGATTGTCCTTTATCCCATTTATCTATCCAGGCATCCTTGTTAAAGATCATTTGGCCATATTTATAGAGGTTTATTTGTTCTTATGCCAGGACCACATTGGATTACTGTGGCTGCATAATGTGTTTTTGAAATCAGGACGTGTGAGTCTTCCAACTTTACTCTTTTTAAAATGTTATTTGAGAGAGTTTTCAAGTTCTACAAAACTTGCCTTTTTTTTTTTTTTTTTTTTGTATCTGGGATTGAGCTCAGGGACACTTAACCCCACTGAGCCACATCCCCAGCCCTTTTTGAACATTTTATTTAGAGACAGATTCTCACTGAGTTGCTTAGGACCTTGCTAAGTTGCTGAGGCTGCCTTTGAACTCACGATCCTCCTGCCTCAGCCTCCCCCTCAGCCTCCCCGGTCACTGGGATTAGAGATTATGGGCATGCAGCCACTGTGCCTGGCAAAACATGCCGTTTGTGATTTTGATAGGGATTGTGTTGAATCTGTAGATTGCTTTGTGTAGTATTGACATCTTAACATTATGTTTTTAAATCCATGAACATGGGATGACTTTCCATTTTTGTGTCTAGTTTTCTTGGTTTTGTAGTTTTCAGTATACACATTACTCACCTCGTTGGTTAGGTTTATTGATAAGTATTTTATTCTTTATGTTATTGTGAATTGAATTTTCTTAATTTTACTGTTCATTTGTTACTTATTAGTGTGTAGAAATGTATGATTTTTTGCATGTTGATCCAACTTTGCTGGATTGGTTTATTGGATCTAACAGTTTTTTTTTCTTTCTTTCTTTCTTTTTTGATGGAATCTTTAGAGCTTTTAAAATGGGAGATCAAGTTATTTGTGAGTAGAGATAGTTGTACTTCCTTTTTGGATGCTTTTTTTCCCTTTCTCATGCCTAAGTGTTCTGGCTAGGATTTAGAAAACACTGGTGAATAGAAGTGGTGAGCTGGTCATAGAGGAAAAGCTTTCAATCTTTAACCATTGTTAGCTGTGGCTGTTCATATATGACCTTTATTATGTTGTTAGTTTAGTTTTTTCCTGTATTCAATAATCTTGTCTTGCTCTTTCTCCCTCAATTGAAATGATTAAGTGGTTTTGTTCTTCATTCAGTTAATGACTGTGTATTTATATATTCAATACATAAAATATAATAAATATATAATATGTAATGTGTATATGTGTATATATGTGTGTGTATTACATGATGTTTGTATGTTGAGCTATTTACCCCTGAATTCCAGGAGTGAATCTCACTTAGTCATGGAATATAATCTTTTCAGTGTACTTTTTAATCTGATTTGTTAGTATTTTGATGGGGATTTTGCTTCTATGTTCATAAGAGATGTTGGTTTGTGTGTGTGTGTGTGTGTGTGTGTGTGTGTGTTTAGTGTCTTTGATTGATTTTGGCAGGGTAGTGCTGACTTCATAGAATGATCTTGTAAGTTTCTCCTTATCTTTGTTGTTGAGTTCTTTTTACTGATAATATATATATAAGTACAAAAAAGATTAACATAGTTTAAAATTTTTAATTGATATGCCAAAAAGATCAATGTAGTTTAAAATTTTTAATTGACATATAATGTACCTTTTTGTGGGGTGCACTATAATATTTCATTTTGTGTGTATAATCTATAATGATAAATTAGCATATCCACTACCTCAAACATTTGTCATTTCTTTGGTAGCATTTAAAATCTTCCCTTCTAGATGTTTTGAAACAGGATAAATTATTGTTAACTGTAATCTCCCTAGTATGCTATAGAACATTAGAGCTTATTCTTCCTTCCAAATTATAATTTTGTACCTGTTAACTAACCTCTCTCTGTCCTCTCCTTACCCCCTCTCTTCCCAGCTTAAACATTAGTTCATTCTCAACATCTGTGAGATCAACTTTTAACTTTTACCTGAGTGAGAACACAGTATTTGCTTTTCTATGCCTTGCTTAATATAATGTTCTGTAGGCTTATCTGTGTTGTCACAAGTGACAGGATTTCATTATATTTATATTTATATAAACACAGTAATGTTCCATTGTGTTTATACTAGTTTCTTCCTTCATCTGTTGACACTTAGGTTGATTCTGTATCTTTGCTATTATATAGTAGTGCTGCAGTAATCATGGGAGTATAGCTATCTCTTCCTTTCTTTTGATGCTGTACCCAATAGTGGGGTTGTTTGATCATATTAATTTTTTTAATTTTTATTTATTTATAATGTATTTTTTAGTTGTAGGTGGACACAATACCTTTATGTATTTTTTTATGTGGTGCTGAGGATCAAGCCCAGTGCCTTACATGTGCTAGGTGAGCACTGTACCACTGAGCCACAACCCCACCAGCCCCTTTTTTAAAAATTTTTTGCAGAATCTCCATATTGTTCTCCATAGTGACTAATTTACATTTTCACCTGCAGCCTTTCTGTGCATCTTCTCCAGTATTTGTTATCTTTTGTCTTTCTGATGATAACTAGTCTCAGTGCAGGGAGATGATATAGGGGTTCATTGTTATGGTCTTGATTTGCATTTCCCTGATGAGTAGTGATGTTGAGCATTTTTTCATATATTTGTTGATATTTGCATATCTTTTGAGAAGTGTTTATTCAGGTCATTTGTTTTTAAATTGGATGATTTGTTTTTTGCTATTGAATTATTTGAGTTTCTTATATATTCTGGGCATTAATCTTTTGGATGAATAGTTTACACATAGTTTGTCCCATTCTGCATGCCATCTTTTTACTATCTTGTTTGCTTTGCTGTTCAAAAGCTTTTTAGTTTGATATAGTCCTATTTTTCTGTTTTTGCTTTTTGTTTCCTGTACTTTTGGGGAAGTCTTATTCAGAAAATCTGTTCATACAAATGTTCAAAAGTGTTTCTACTGTTTCCTTCTGGAAGTTTTATGT
Organism: Glaucomys volans; assembly: GCA_020662805.1. Classification (NCBI taxonomy): domain Eukaryota; kingdom Metazoa; phylum Chordata; class Mammalia; order Rodentia; family Sciuridae; genus Glaucomys; species Glaucomys volans. Next base: position 389,669 of record JAJEJO010049317.1, read on the forward strand.
CTTCCTTACATTTAAGTCTTTAATCCATTTTGAGATGATTTTTGTATATTCTGAGCGATGGTGGGTTTTGGGGAGGAGGGTCTGAGTTTTGTTCTGCATATGAATGTGCAAGTTTTACAGCACCATTTTTTGACGAGATAGTCCTTTCTCTAGGGTATGTTCTTGGTGTCTTTGTCAAAAGTCAATTGTCTGTAGATTTGGATTTATTTCTGAGTTCTCCATTCTATCTCATTGGTCTGTGTCTTTTTTTCTTTTCTTTTTTTTTTTTGCTATTGAGAATTGAAACCAGAGGCACTTTACCACTGAACCACATTCCCGCCCTTTTTATTTTTTATTTTAAGACAGGGTTTCACTGTATTGCTTAGAGCATTGCTAAATTGCTAAGTCTGGTCTCAATCTTGTGATCCTCCTGCCTCAGCCTCCCTAAGTTTCTGGGATTACAGGTATGTACCATCAGGCCCTATTTGTGTGTCAGTTTTTCTGTGCCAGTAACATGCTGTTTTGGTTGCTACTGCTTGTAGTATGTTTTGAAGTCAGGTATTACAACATCTTCAGCTTTATTCTTTTTATTTACTGTAGCTTTGGGCTATTCTGAAACTTTTGTGGTGCTGTATAAATTTTAGGATTATTTCTGCAAAGAGTATCATTGGTATTTTGATAGGGATTGCTTTCTCTTTTTCTTAATGTAGCGAAGGTTTGTCACTTATGCTGATGTTTTAAAAGAATAGTTTCATTAAAAATTTTCATTATTCTCCAATATTTATTATTGTCTTCCTTCTGCTAGCTTTTTGTTTTTATTCTTCTGGTTCCTTGAGGTATAAAGTTTTGGCTGTGAATTTAAGATCTTTGTTTCGTAATGTATTATTTATTTTTGCATTACTGGGGATTGAACCTGGGACCCCATGTTTAATAGGAAAGTGCTTTGCCACTGAGGTACATTCCCAGCTGTTTTAAAAAATTTTAAGAAAAGGTCTTGCTAAATTGTCCAGGCACGTTGTTGTGCAGTTATAATTGTAACATTACTTAGGTTCATGTTATTTTGCACTTGATTGTAAAAATTATAGTCGCTGTCAAATTCTTTAAGTGGTCTTTGATTGCCTTTTACCCCCACAAAAGTCATCTTTCCCATTAGTTGGCACCTTATATAAGGGGAACATACAGTAGGACCTCCAACTGATTAGTTGAATGAATGCATTTAGTGAACCTTCTTTTTTAGACTGGGGCTTCTTGGGTGATGAGTTTACCTGTAGGTATTGCATGAAACTGTATTACCGTTTCCTGGGTTTGTCACATTTAAGTGCTTACTATGTTATAGACCAGGCACCATACTAAGTGCTAGGGATAAAACAATAAGAGAAAAATGGGCATGTTCCTTGTCCCCCAGGTTCTGCAGTCTTTAAGGGAGGCTACATTAAATAATCACAGATAAGGTAAACTAAATAGTACGTATAAGTACAGTAAAGGAAAGGTGGTGTCTGGTACTTGTGAGAAACTACAGATAAAGGACATGTGATTCATCTGAAGAGGTGGTGAGATGCTGGTCAGAGAAGGCCTCATACAGGAAGTGGTATCTGAGCTGAGATTTGACAGACAACTGGGAGGAACAGGTGAGGAGAAGAGGGAACTGTGTGAGTAAAGGTGGGGTTGGAGAAGTGCATCTGTAATGGATAGAGAAAAGAGGGAGTGTGGGTGGTGATAAACAGATGGGGAAATGAAATAAACCTGGGACCAAGTTGCCCAGAGCCTTGTTGGCCATAGAAATGTAGCTGCTGTATGCTGGTGAAGGGACTGGGCTGATTGATACAAAGATGGTAAGGATGGGTGATTTGAGAGTTGCTCAGTAAAGTAAAATTAACAGAAATTGGAAGTTTGTTAGCTCTGTCAGTAGGAGTCACTTTTGGACAGTTATACTGCATCTTCATTAAAATAAGTCCATGGGGGGCTGGGGTTGTGGCTCAGCGGTAGAGCACTTGCCTAGCATGTGTGAGGCACTGGGTTTGATTCTCAGCACCACATATATATAAATGAATAAAATAAAGGTCTATCAACATCTAAAAAATTTAAAAAAAACTTTAAAATAAAATAAAATAGGTCCATGGCATTCCTGAAGACCCCTTTAACCTGTGCTGTAATGAGCTGAAAGAGAGGGAGACTGAGAGATGGTATAGGTGTATTAAAGGATGTATGTAAATAAACAGTCCCTTTAAAAATATTGGCTCTGTTTTCTCTCCTCACAGGATTGGAAAGGAATGTGTGTGTGTGTGCGTGTGTGTGTGTGCGCGCGCGCGTGTTCGTGTGTGTTCAGTTCTTATCTACTGGTGTACCAGGCTTTTCACATTCAGTCTTGTTAGTTAAATTCTCTGAGCTACCCTATGAGGGTGGTATTATTAGTGCACTCATTAGTGTAGCAAAAAAATTTACCCAAGGACAAGTATTGCTCTTAAGTCAAAACCCAAGTCATTCTTTTTCAAGCCCTTGGATTCTCCTGGTGATGTTCTGTTATTGACTTGGCTGAACCGGGATTGGTTTTATGGAAATCTTACAAAATTACAGTCAGGATTGGCTCCACCTGAGCCTGTACATAGTCCAAGTTAGAGGAAAAATATTTTCAGTCATTTTGGCTAATTTAGTATCTCCACTTGGATGCTCAGAGCTGAGCTTGCAAAGCAAAGTTGTCAAATGTTAGGCAGAGTTCTATTTCTGAATGTACTTTTCCTCAGTTTGTGAAGTATTAGCCTCATTTATACAGAATTTGTTTTTCCTTGAAAGCTCAACTCAAATACTCCTTCCTTCTGATTCTGTCTCAGAATTTGATCTTGGTATTCCAAATCTTTATAACACTGTGTTCTGTTTGTCTGATGCTTATTATGGTTGTTTTTTGTTCCTTTTTTTTTTTTAGTTGTAGGTGGACGTAACACCTTTATTTTTATGTAGTGCTGAGGATCAAACCCAGGGCCCTGCTCATGCTAAGCGAGCATGCTACCACTGAGCCACAACCCCAGCCCTACACTTTTTATATAGTGATTTTTCTATGAATTTTCTCTCTAAATGTTATAATTGATTTCTCTTAACAGATACCATATAGTATTTTTTAAATTAATATTTTTCATGTTTTTAAAAGCAATAGTATTTATGTATCTGTAGGTTCCTAGAAATAACCGCAGAGAACATTTAGGTAGATAGTATTCTTCCAGACTTTTCTGTGTCTTTTTCTTTTTTTATTCAGGATGTGCTTGATTCTAAAAGTAGTAATCTGGGTTTTGGAGTGTAGCTTAGTGGTAGAGCAGGTGTTTATCATTTGTGAGGCCCTGGGTTCAATCCTTAGTACCTAAACAAATAAATAAAATAAATAAATAAGTAAATGAGAGTAGTTGCCAAAATGCAGTAAACTGAAGCAGATTAAAATAACTTTAGGAATGACTATCTTTATTTGGTAGGAATTGGCCACGTTTTCAGCAATTAATAGTTATAGTAGATACATTCATTATGGCACTGGTTAGAATATGTAATTCATCAATTCTAATTACCAAACTATTTTGTTAACATGAGGTGTGTGTTAGTCAGAACCTCTTTTCGGTATGCAACGGTAGCTGGATATTGCCTGGGATTACTTGCGATATGTCTATATTCCATGGTTTGACATCCATTGATTCAACCAGTTGTAGATTGGGTAGTATTTGAGGTGAAAATTCCAGAGAGTTTCCAAAAGCCAAACTGGAATTCACACTATGTAAAATTTGTGCTATGTGGAATCCACTTAAATGAAGTGACATGTAGGCTACTCTCTTGTAGCTTCTCACCTTTTCACAAGTCATCTTGCTCTACCACTCACTGCTTGAGCATTGTTTGCCTTGAGTCTTGTTATGTACCATGCAGTTGGACCTATGATGATTACCTCTGTATTGAACATGTGAAGACTTTTTTTCTTCCCATATTCCCTGAACACTACAGTATAACATCTATTTACACGGCATTTACTTTAAATTGGGGGTTATAAATAATCTAGAGATGATTTAAAGTAAAAAGGACGATGAGCACAGGTTATATGCAAATGCCATGCCATTTTATATAAGGAATTTGGGCATCCACAGACTTGGTCTCTGTGGAAGGGTCCCGGAATCATCCCTGGATACTGAGGAACAAGTAACTGTGGTATGTGATCTTTGGTCTTACATAAATTCTTTGGACATTGTTGAAATTTTTGTTTTGCAGGCCACTAATCTGGTTAGATTTAGACTGCAAGTTCTGTGAACTTTGGTTTGTATGTTAGTTCATTTTTCAAGGATTTTTTAGTACTTTCATATCTGTCCCAGAGCTCAACCTGAAAAGGAGATGATAGGCTGTTTGTTAGCTCTGTTCTCACAAGCATCAGAATAACTTCATGAGGTATTTCTGGGTTCCTTGGGGATCCTTGTTTTGGTTCTCTCTCCTTCTGGGACAGTGGAGTTTTAGTTACTTTGCATTGCTGTGCCCTTCCATGACTGCCCATATCTGAGGCTAAGTGGCAGGAGGAGGAGAGTAGGAAAATGATCGGATTTTGCTTCACCTCCCTTGGACCACACCATCACTGATCAGCGGTGGAAAATGCCCATCCTTCAGAATTTTGGTTTATAACAAGCTTTTGTGAGCTGCACCTCAGCATTGTGTGGGGGCTGAGATGTGAGAGAACAGAAAGGAAGATAAATTTCTGTACTCTTTGAGCACAAAAATTTCTCTTTCCTGTCCTTGAGCCAGAATTGCAGGGTTTCTTCTGAGCATTTTGTGTCTCAGTGGTCACTTCATGTTGCCCACATGGTTTCAAGCCAGGGACATACTAAACTCATCACCAGTTCAAAGGTACTTTGAATTTTACATTTCTCTAATCTGCCTGACACTGTTTACTTTTTAGGGTTTTCAAGAAGTTGAGCCATGATTTCTCTTCAGATTTTATAGTTGGACTAAATCTGTGATGTCTGTCCTCTTTGCAGTTTGTGGCCACTCTGCTCACTGTTTATTTTTAATGCTAAAGCAGCTTTCTTAAGGGTTGCTTTTGTATCTGCAAGCCTTGGTTACAGACTGTGCTCAAATACCTTGAGCCAGTAGGCTTTCCTTCTTTGTCATGGTCTATTGTAGGTAGACATACTTATTTTTGTAATGTTTTGCAGTTTGTTTGCTTGTTTGTTTTGGCTGTTCTAGGAATTGAACCCAGGGCTTTGTGCATGGGAGGCAAGTGCTCCCATCCCCAGACCCTTGTAACATTTTAAATGTATCTTTTACCATCCCTCCCTGATGGTTCCTACATTCTCCTTTTAAAATTTTGTTCTCTGAGTCATTTGGGATAGAATTGTGATTTATTTAAGGAAATGTGTATCAGTTTCTGTGAGAATAAAAAAGATGCTGGGTTATGAAAAAATATTATGTTCACAGCCTGTTTAGAAAAGTTTTGTAAATGGGTTGGATCAAGTTGCTGTGTAAAGGCAGATCTCATTTTGCATGCATGAATTTAGTTGCCATGGTTTACTTAAAACCAATCCTCCAACAATAATGCAGATTGCAGTTACCACAGCACATTGATGTGAAGTATTTATTACATATAGTAGACTTCACTAATAAGCTTTTCTGTCTGTAAAGCACTATGTAAACTGACTGATGTGCATCTTCAACATTGATTAGTCCCTTCACTTCTTTGAAAGCCTGTGAGTGCTCATTTTGTGTTAACCCCTCCGTTCACTTGCAGACAGCAAAGCTTGTAGTTGTGTTGCCTTCTTGTTTCCCAGTCATAAGCTTACTAATGGATAATCAACCCCAAGGAGGAACTGACCAACAAAGATGAAAGTGCAGCAAAGAAATGTTAAGTGATAATGCTGGAAGTGAAATTTAAGTCAAACATAAATGGGAGTTGTAGAAGAAATGGATGTAAGTGATCACAGGGATCTGCGCATTGCAGGCTTTCTAGAGACCCTGGAAAGAACTGGGGAGGCACAAATGAGGAAAGTGGTTGTGATGGAAATGTGATGATGTCATAGGGGAAGGGACACCAGCAAAATCTTCACATTATGGAAACTCCCATATGGAAAGAACAAAGGATAAAATTTGGAAGCTACTTCAAACCTAGGAAGGAGTATTATAGTTTGCCAACCATAAAAGTACTTTTCTGTTTCATAAGTTACACAGTGAGAAGAAGGCAAACATCTTCCAACTAGTCTATCAGTTTTTAAGTAAAGAAACACTGATTCTCAGCTAATTCTAATATTTCAAGTTATGGTACACTAAACAAATACTAGTTTTAATATTTTTTCATTGCCTGCTATGCTTTTAACTAATAAGAGTTTCTATGTTTTAACAAGAAATGTAAAGGTCATGGAGCAATTGTAATGTCTCCTATTGATTATAAAACTTATTTTGTGTGCAGCTTATAGGCTTTTTTATGGTTCCACACCATCATTTAAAGCAGAGCCTTCTGCCTGTATTAAGGACCAGTAGTGTGGATTTCTTTAAGATCATTCTGTGTACTATGTACTACTATTAGAAAAAAGAAAATTTTAACTTTGGGTTCATGGATGGAGATCACAGATGTCATCAACTCAAGTCTGTGTGGGATTTTGATTGGTTTAAAACATTTTGGTGATGTCCTGTTATGGCTAGAATAGACCAATCCTTAACATGACTTGACCCCTACAAGTATCTTCAGCTTTCCCTCCTCTTCTCATATTTCTGTGTATTTTTTCTTTTTAGCCTTTATAACTTAAATTATGTAGTTAGCCATGTATTGTTTGTCTAGAATGATCAGGAACCTGTCTCTATTCACTGGTGAATTCCTGTTACTTAGCCTAGTACTTTGGTTATAACATGCTTTCAGTGTTTGTGTGAATGATAAATCAGTAGAATTATGTGCACATGTAATACGTGCATGGACTGTGTGTGTATGTGCACGGAGGGATTGCTTTGATGTGATTCTCAAAAGATTCAGTGATCTAAAAATGTTAAGAATGTGCTATAGGAATAGGAAAAGAACTCAAACTATCCCTGTTTGCCAAAGACATGATTCTATATTTAGAAGACCCAAAAAACTCTACCAGAAAATTTCTAGAACACATAAATGAATTCATCAGAGTAGCAGGATATAAAATTAACACCCATAAATCAATTGTATTCCTATACATCAGTGATGAATCAACTGAAAGAGAAATTAGGAAAATTATTCCATTCACAATACCCTCAAAAAAAAATTGGGAATTAATCTGACAAAAGAAGTGAAAGACCTCTACAATGAAAACTTTAGGACATTAAAGAAAGAAATTGAAGAAGACCTTAGAAGATGGAAAGATCTCCAGTGTTCTCAGATAGGCAGAATTACTAATGTCAAAATGGGGCTGTGGATACAGCTCAGTTGGTAGAGTGCAAAGGCCCTGGGTTCATCCCCAGCACCGCAAAAAACAAAAAAACAAAAAACAAAAAACAGAATGTCAAAATGGCCATACTACCAAAAGCGCTATATAGATTTAATGTAATTCCTATTAAAATTTCAGTGACATTCTTCATAGCATGAGAAAAAGCCATTATGAAATACATTTGGAAAAATAAAAGACCCAGAATAGCCATAGCAATCCTCAGCAAGAAAAGTGAAGCAGGAGGCATCACAACACCTGATCTTAAATTATACTACAGAGCTACAGTAACAAAAGCAGCATGGTATTGGCACCAAAACAGACACATAGACCAGGGGTACAGAACAGAAGACACAGAGACAAACCACATAAACACAGTTGTCTCATACTAGACAAAGGTGCCAAAAACACACATTGGAGAAAAGATAGCCTCTTCAACAACTGGTATTGAGAGAACTGGGAATCCGTACATAGCAAAATGAAATTAAACCCCTATCTCTCACTCTGCACAAAACTCAAAAGTGGATCAAGGACCTTGGCATTAGACCAGAGACCAGAGGCCTACTAGAAGAAAATGTAGTCGCAGCTCCCCACCATGTTGGTTTAGGAATTGACTTCCTCAACAAGACTCCTATAGCCCAATAAGTAAAATCAAGAACCAACAAATGAGATGGTATCAAACAAAAAAGCTTCTTCACAGCAAAGGAAACAATTAAGAATATGAAGAGAGCGCCTACAGAATGGGAGAAAATCTTTGCCACCTGCACCTCAAATACAGCACTAATCTCTAGGATACGTAAAGAACTCAAAAAACACCAAGCGCCCCCCACCCCCAAAAAAACCCCAATCAATAAATGGGCTAAAGAACTGAACAGACACTTCACAATAGAAGAAACACAATCGATTGACATATGTATGAAAGAATGTTCAACATCTCTAGCAATCAAAGAAATGTTAATCAATACACTACACTGGTGGCAAGAATGGAGGAAGGATAGATAGCATAGAGGGAGGGGTGGGGTCAGGGTGGGGGGGTAATAATAACAGAATGTGTGACAGACATCATTGCCCTGTGTACATGTATGAAAGCACAGATGGTGTGACTCTACTTTGTATACAACCAGAGAAACAATAGCTGTACTCCATTTGTGTTCAATGAATCAAAATTAAATAAAAAAATAAAAAAACTTAACCTTAAAAAAAAAACTACACTGAGAATCCATCTCACATAGGTCAGAATGGCAACTGTCAAGAAATACAAGCAACAATAAATGCTGGCGAAGATGTGGGAATGCAAATTGGTGCAACCACTCTGGAGAGAAGTATGGAGATTCCTCAGAAAACTTGGAACCCACGGCCTTGTGCTTGCAAGGCAAGCACTCTACCAACTGAGCTGTATCCCCAGCCCCATTTTGACATTATTAATTCTGCCTATCCAAGAACATTGGAGATCTTTCCATCTTCTAAGGTCTTCTTCAATTTCTTTCTTTAATGTCCTATAGTTTTAATTTCACCTTCTTGTCATTTGTTTACTTTTAGAGGGGATTTTGCTAACTATATTTTGTGATAATTCATAGGAGATGGTTTACCTCACATGTGGCCATGGTGGGACCAAGCTTCTTTTCTTAGGGTGTACTTGTTGATTTGTGGTTACATAACTGCTGTTTCACCTGTAGCAGCATCTGTGGGTTTGGAGTAAGAAAGAGCAAAGAGTGAAACATGGGTGTCAAGTGAACCTGCCTGTTTTCTAAGAAGCTTTCTAGGAGCTACACCTCACAGTTGAGTTTACATTTTTTTTTTGCTAGGTTAGATTACATGGCCACCAGTATCACAAAGGTTGGGAATGGCACCTGGGCTCTAAACTTTAGCAGGATTGTGACAGTGTTGAAGAAAGGGGACAATGTGAGTAGACTGTTTGTAGTCTCTTCCAGAAGGTACTAATGACAATAGTATACATTTTCACCTAGAAGTAGAAAAAAAATCTTTTTGTGTATATATAACATTAATCTACATTCATTCTTCAGCATATACTGAGGACCTCTTCAGTGCCAGGCACAGCAGTAAGCATTGTGGGTGCCTATGGCTCCCATATGTTACTGCAGTCATCTGTATAATGATGTTTTCGGCCATGACAGGCCACACATATAACAGTATATAGTATGTAGCTTAGGTGTGTAATAGGCTATAACTTCTAGGTCTAAGTATACTCTTTGACGTTCACATAATGAAGAAATCATCCATTGTTAGACGATTCATGACTGTGCTTGCCATGTGCTAGCTAGCAAGTTCACTGTTTACTTATGCATTATTTATATTACTTCATTTAATCTGTATATTATCTTCTGGAGATATCAGTCCACAGTATAGGCAGTATTAATCAAACTTTATAAGGGAAGCAACCAAGAATACATGACCGTAGTTATTATCATTGTTTCCTAGAGTTGAAGATAGAATTTTGGAGCTTACAATGGTGTAGGTAACTTGAGACTGCTTAATTAGACCGAGGCTTTCTAGTTTCAAGGTTGATACTAACGTAAGGCTTTGAATATAGTGCACACATGTGAATGTGAGCACACACATACCTACATCTACACACAGGGTTTGAATATAGTGTGTGCATGTGCAGTAACAAAGTAGCTTTCATGACTTTTAGTTGTAATCCTTGGTTGGAGTCCTTGTTTTGTGAGTTGTACTTTTGTTATGTGATATACAAATTAACTAAATTTGTCCGTCTTTAATTTTGTTATTTGTAAAATGGGAATAATGCCATCCAATCAGTAGGTTTTTGTGAAAATTAAATGAAAGTGCAGATATTCAGTAAATGGTAAGTTATAATTATTATCGTTGTTGTCTTCCTCATTATGGCTTATTATTCTGTGTAAATGTGGTAATACTGAAGAAATCGCATGTTCCCATTTTAGTTATTGAGACTGATGGTTAATCATAATATCCCTCCCTTTTGTGGCAGAATCATTAATTATTTCTTACCAGTTTTTTGTAACTGTTGTACAGAGGAAATGATCTTTTTGCCAGTCGTGTTTGTTGCAGTTTGACAATAGGGATAAACTATTTTATCTCCTGTCTTAGTTTTCTATAGCTACCATAACAGATTATTGCAAACTTGGTAGCTTAATGCAACACAGACTTATTATTTCACAGGTTAGTGGGTCAGAAGTCTGACTCAGGTCTCAGGGCTAAATTTGGGTATTGGCAGGTCTGTGTTTCCCTCTTGGACTTAGAGGAGAATCCATTTCTTTCCCCCTTTCAATTTCTAGAGGCTACCCACATTCCTTGGTTCATGGCCACCTTCCTCCATTTTCAAGGCCAATAAATGGAACATCTCCCTGACCTTCTTGCTCTCATTATATCTTTCTCTTCACTACTTCTGCCTCCCTATTCTACCTTTTAAAGACCCTTATGATTATATTGATTCATCTGAATAAAGCAGGATAATTGTCATCTCAAGATAGCTGGGTAGTTCCTTAAATCTTCTTTGTCACATAACCTAACATATTCACAGGTTCCACAAATTAGAACATGGACATCTTTGAAGGATCATACATCCCATTCTCCCCAAAAGATGAGGTTTAGGCTCAGTTTTAGTTTCAAATGAAATTTTTTTAGTGCTGTAGGTTTCATTTTATACATTTAAGTGTGTGTTCATGTTGTAGTAGGAAAGAAGAGGTATGACCCAAGGTGTTTTCCTCCCACTTTTTAATTTAACTCTTGTAGGTTGTGGAGGGTACAAAGGAGAGTAAAGGGGAAGGAGTGAAGATCTTGGCTCACGAGACAGGAACTGACCTCCAGAGGACCTTGGTCAGTCCTTTAGGGAGGGCGGCCTTAGTGTCACTGGTGTAATATGATTTGATTACTACATATCGTAGGGAGTCTTTCATAGCCTTTCTCTTGTTCCTGTCTTCAAAGATAAAAACATTTGTTGGAATTTGTGAATTTTCTTGGTGTTTTTAATGATTTCTGTAACTTTGTATTCTGAGAAGAGATGATAAAAATTGAATAAATAAGGTCTATGTCTGGTTGAATTATTATTTCTAATTACTTTAGTTCTTGAATTCAATTTATTACTCCATTTTAGCAAATTATTACTTCTTACTGGTATCTGAAACATGTTACATTTTCCTAAATGAGAAGTTTTGTCTTTCTGTTATATTCATCCATTCTGATCAGTCAGTCAACAAGTACTTACTGAAACCCTACCATGTCCCAGGCTCTCTGCTTGGGTCTGGACAGTATTTGGTGAACTTTAATATAGTTCCTTCCTTTGCAAGGCTTATTGTCTGAGGACTGTTAGCACATAGTGAACACAACACCTGCTCAGATGAATCAATGTGTATAATGACTGATTTGGATTCTGTTATAAATAATGGAAGAATCTGGAAATTATCCTTGTTATTTTTTTCTAGTGTGATTAATTGGGGGTCTTTTCACATATTTCAAAATAACTTGGTGAAAGCCAGGTATGGTGGCACATGCCTGACGTCCCAGCTATTCATGAGAATGAGGTAGGAGGAACACTCTCTAGCAAGCCTGAGACCCTGGGTTCAATCCACAGTACCACAAACAAAATAAAAAAAAAATTTTGTGTGTGAGATAAAGTTGAAATACAGTCATGTATTTCAATTTACATATAGGCTAATCTTTCTCATTTGCTTTTTGAAGTGAAAATTTTTTTTATATTTTTGTTAATGGACTTTTTATTTATTTTTTTGTGGTGCCAAGAATCAAACATGGTGCCTCACATATGCCAGGCATGTGCTCCACCACTGAGCCACAATCCCAGCCCCTGAAGTGAAATTTTGAATAGGTGTCATTTCTCAGGCTTTCCCCACCAGTTCTATTTCTTCCAAATGAATTTTGCAATAACTATTTCTTATAAATAACACTCTTTAAAGATGTTTCTAATTAAGGAAGGCTTGACACTAATTTCCTTGTTTGTTCTTTTAGGAATGTTTTAAAGGAAGTTGGACTACTCACAAGTTACTACATAAGAAAGCAAGTAAGTAAAATCACTTATTTGTCTTAGAAATGACTTTTGGGCCAGAAGACAGGAATTCCTCTAGTTATAAAAATGTGTATTTAAAAAGTTCTGAAATTATAATCCTGAAAGCTAGAATTATAACATGTTCTTTTATTTTTTGTAATGTGTGTACTCAGATAAACAAAACATGACAATAATATCTTTGCTAATCTTGTTTCACATATTTAACATGAAAACATGAGATCTTAGCTGGGATGGATGGATCTTGCTTGACTACAACCTGGTAGTGCCCTAATCTTTTGGCACTCTGTTATGTTTGCTAGAAGTGTTTGCATATTGTGGGCAGAGGATGCATGAGCCAGACACCTTTTGCTTTTGCTTAGTTTCAGTTCATATTGCTTTTTCTACTCAAGAGTTATAGGACAGTCAACCTTTGTTATCTGTGGGGTTCACATCTGTGAGTTCCACATCCACAGATTCAACCAACTGCATATTGAAAGTTTCTGGAAAAAAAAAAAAATTGTATCGAACGTGTATGGATTTTTTTCTTGTCATTTTCTAAACAATACAGTATAACTATTTATATAGCATTTACATTGTATTAAGTATTTTAAGTAATCTATAAATGATATAAAGTAAATTAGAAGACGTACATAGGCTATAAGCAAGTACTACATCATTTCATATTAGAGCCTGGAGCGTCTTGTGTGTGGGGGGGGTCCGATCCCTTGGGGATACTGAGGGATGACTGTGCTTTTTAAAAGTGTCTTACTGTTATTAATTTTCTTTTTTGAAGTTACTTTATGTGACGCCACAAAATAAAACTATTGCCTGCTTTTTAGCTCTTGCTCTTAGCCACACTCATATAGCTGCTGTTCAGATAGCCTTTCTGCTTCATTCGTTCATCTTATAAATTTTTGTTATTAGTGTGGCTGATATAAGATGACCCAATCATAATTACCTGGAAATAGACAAGGGCTTTTATAGCATTTCGTCCTGATGGATGAAGGCTTGGCAGGTGGCACATGCTTCTTGGTATAAGGTTTTTGCTTTAACTTACTGATGATGATATCTTGCATTCATCTACATGTGTAGATGTAGGAGTTTTTTCAGGAGTTAGTTGAGTTAGTGGAGTTTGATAGATTGTTTTTACCAAAGTCTGAGGTCAGCCAAACCATCTTTGAAGGAAAAGGAAGTAAAAACTGAAAATATATATCTATATTTTTTGGTTGTATAAAGTGACTACTATGTTTAATGGAAATCCTAGGCTGTTGAGGGAAGAAATGTGGTTAGAGTGAGAAAAAAAATTTGTCAAAGTTCAAAAGACAGGGTTTGTTGATTTGGATGTGTTACCTCAAATTAAAGTATGGAGAAAGTTTAAATAAGGTCATTCGGGGCAAGAATAATAACAGAATGAGACAGACATCATTGCCCTGTGTACGTGTATGAATGCACAGATGGTGTGACTCTACTTTGTGTGCAACCAGAGAAACAATAGCTGTACTCCATTTGTGTTCAATGGATCAAAATTAAATGAATTAAAAAATAAATAAATAAGGTCATTCAGTGGTTTTCATTCTTACATACTGTATTCTAATGTGGTAGAAATCTTACAGAGCTCTTTGAGCCAGTTATTAAAATTTTATGCTCAGGAGGTTAAAGCATAAGTTTAAAATGCTGAAGTTAAATAGTATGTTAGTAAAAGAGCTTAGATGGTTTCTCTACCCTAGGTTTGCTAATTGATTGAAGTATGCCCATTTCATCAGTACTGGATTTCTGAGGGTGGAGTTATTTTGCCCTTCACCACAGGGGAGGAATACCTGCAGTTTTGCTACCAGTCTCAGCTCAGTTCAGATTTATTAGTTGTCTGCTATGTGTCTAGCATCCAAGGCTCAGATCAGATTGACTCCAAAATATAAACTAACTTTTTAAGGTGTAAATTTCCTTACGTTACGCTTTGAGATTAGAAAAGAACTTGCCATATTTCAACCTTATTTGTGTAGATGTTGTTTTAGATCTGCTTTCAGTTCTTATTTGAAAATAGATTGTGGAAGGGCAGAAATGCAGATCACCAGGAAGCTTTCAAAGATTTTACGTATTTTCCATCTTTTCTCTCAAGCAAACGCCTGAATCTTGATAGCTATTCTGTCCTAGGTTTTAGGAGAACATTATTCTTGAGGTGCATGATTCAGACAAAAATCACTCGATTTGACTCACAGATGAAGCAGGCGTTAGTTGGCCTCCATTTTGAACAATTTTCTATAATGTTTAACCCTAGTGACAATGAATGGAGTCCATTTTTGTTCTGGGATGATAAACAATTTTTTTTTCCTGTTATTAACATTTACATTGGTTTCTTCAGCTTCAGAGGAGAAAGATTTAAAATGAGTAGCATAGTAGAATCTTCTTTTCTTTTACTTCTTATGTAAATAATACATGTGTTCTCTTTCAAAGTAATATGGATAGATTGGCTGTGTTTTTGAATTCTTGTCAGTTGTGCCTCAAAGGGCGGCCTCAAAGGTGGCCACATGCTTTCTGAGAGTTACTAGATTGAGCCACTTGTATTCTTGCCTCACTGCCCACATGAAATACATCTCAGTTTCCTCATTTGTAAAAGTAGGAATTAGGTCCTTTAAGTTTTTTTTAGCTTAACATCATGATTCCATCTATTCTCCCTCTTTTCATATTTATTTATTTATCTATTTGTTCTGGAAATTGAACCCAGGACTTCATGCATCATTTTCTTTCTTTTAATATTTTTAGTTGTAGATGGACATAATACCTTTATTTTGTTTACTTAGATTTTTTTTTTTAATGTAGTGCTGGGATTGAACCCAGTGTGTCATGTGTGCTAGATGTGCAAAAATGTGCTAAAATGAACCAAAATGAGCCACATTTTCTATTTTGAATAGATTTTTTAAGAAGGAAGTTTATTTTTCTCATGTATCTCTAATGAAACCTGAATTTCAAAGCCTGTGATATATGACAGTAATCAGGGAAAGATCTGTGTGTGCTGGGAGGTATGTGGGTCAGTGCTTGGTCTAGGAGGGACTTGAATTCCTACTATTTCATGTCCAAGAGTTAGCATCTTTGTTTTGCTTAATGGATAAGAGGTGCAGCTCGTTTGCTGAAATGAGATATTGTAGAGGGTCTCTCTACTCCGTGTGAAAAGGGTTCTTAATTTCAGAAAACATTGTATTATATATTAACAACTAATATAATGGTTAATGATTCTTAAGTTTTCTACCAAGCTTTTGGTAACTTTGAACAGATTATTCCCTTCCCTTTGCCTCTTTTCTGCCACCTTTAGAAACACTTTCTAAAAAGAGGCAAATGATGGCCATAATTTTTTTTTTTTTTTGATACTAGGAATTGAACCCAGAGGTGCTTAACCACTGACCCACATACTCAGCCTTTTTTTGCTTTTTTATTTTGAAACAGTTTCACTGAATTGCTTAGACCTCTCTTGGTTGTCGATGCTGACTTTGAACTAGCGATCCTCTGCCTCAGCCTCCTGAGTTGCTCTGACTTGGTTTTTAAACAAGTGAGAATTATATGCTACTGCTCATTAGCTTGATCTCTGAAGGTTTCCTTTCTTTTCTTCTTGTGTTTTCACCTGTCTGTCTCCCAGAAGATGAAAAGGCAAAGCGAGAAGTGTCTTCCTGGACTGTAGAAGGTGATATAAACACTGACCCCTGGGCAGGTTATCGATATACTGGGAAACTCAGACCACATTATCCACTGGTGAGTAAATAAGGTAATAAGAATTCAACATTGTTTTATACCAATTTCAGTTTCCTAAAAGTGATACTTGTAATTTTGTATTACAGTAGTTAGCCATATGGATAAAATTAAGTTCACCAAGGAACTTGTTTCTCACTGTTTAGCTCTTATGGTGCATGGTTTGGGAGCTCATTGTGATAATTGGAGGGAGTGGAGAAAATTTTAGATGGAAGGACTAAAGCTATTAAATTTAAAAAAGAGTGGAGTAAGGTAGACTTGATAGTTTTTGACTGGCACTATATTAGTGAATATTATTACTTTTCTAAAATGTTTTTAGCATAATGTATTTCTGCCTTAATACCTACAAATTTTCTGCCATTTGCCTCCCTTTTTGTAGAGTTTTAACATAGGAATTCACTTAAATTGAAATCTGTTTGCTAGCTTTAGATACTTAAATTATCTTTACTGATGATTTTTATTGATAAGATTTTATTAATTTTTACAAATCTGGAAAAATATTAAATATATAAGAAAGTCTTGGGAACAACATGGGCAACTTTTGGTCTGTATCTAGTCTTAAATCACTGATAGCCTTGGCCACTCTACCCTTTCTTAAGTGTCCATGAAAGTGGGTGGCATTAACACTAGGGAAGTGAAATGGGTCTTAATGAAATAGATAGGGTATCTAAGATGTCATTTGAAGCTTTTTCATTTAAAAACTTTTGCTTGAACTTAGTAATTTTTTCCAGTTTTATGTTATTTTCTGACTCATATGTTTTTAGATGCCAACAAGGCCAGTGCCAAGTTATATTCAAAGACCAGATTATGCTGATCATCCCTTAGGTAAGTTCAATGATGGTTCTTCATTTTTCAGGTTGTGGGCTTGATGACTGCTGCAAAGGAAGGAGTGCTTTTCTTATAGAAAGTTTTTAATGCTATATTTCTAATAAATGTAAACATTGCCGTTAAAAATCATGTGTGTGTGGTCAGTCCCAGGACCTTGCACATGCTAGGCAAGCACTCTACCATTGAACTACATACCCGGACCCTACACATTGCTTTTACAAGCCACAGTACAGAATTTAAGAGAATTAAAAGTTCTTTGCCCCCACTAGAAATCTATGCAGTTTTGAAGACATTGTTTATATAACTGCTAAAGATAACACATAGAATAATACTGTATTTTGTGGTGTTTTATTGACTTCTAGATGAAAGAAAAGTATAGTTTAGATTTTATTTAAGATGTCCTACCTAGGTTAAAGCAAAAGCAGATTATTGAGGCCTCAGGTTAACTAAAGACCTTGAACTGTAACAATAAGAAATAGTAATGATGATGATAATGGTAGTAATGATGATGATGATGATGATTCTCCAATAGTAACTGATATTTATTTTTGCTTAACTGTATGTCAGGCACTGTGCTAAATTCTTTGCACGTGTTACTCCATTTAATACTTTTTCAACATTCCTGAGGTAGGTTCTGTTGTCTTCTTTATTTTATAGATAATGATAGATATCCAGAGTAATTTGCAACACAGGTCAGTGGAGCAGCCTCTGATCTTAGGCTTGTATAATTTATTTGAAATTGGACTATGTAAAATTATTGAATTTTGTGTGTGTGTCAAAAATGGTTCCATATCAGCAATTTCACACGGTTTAATATAAGTCAAGCTGCCTTTGCTTTGTTCTTTAAGATGTAGGGAACTATATTAAGTTCTTCTCTATATAATTCTAAAATTCAGTTAAACCCGTTGTTGCAGAAAAATTGAAGGAAAAGAGTCTGAATTAATTAAATCACAGCATGATTTAATTATTCTCTAATATGAATATAATACCAGTTTATATTTTTAAAAAATATGTAGAAAAAGATAAATTCTAATAGAATAAAATGTTATGCAGTAATAAGTAAGTTCTATTCCTTAAAGGTAACTGTTATCTTTTTCTTATAGAACTATCCAGAGGGATAATCTGTGTATGTATACGTTAGCTTTTTCACCCATTGACACAAAAGGAAAACATCATGTTTATCTTTTCACCTTGTTGTACTTTTTAATATGTTAAGGTATCTTGGAAATGTTCCATATGAGTCCATATAAAACCACTGCTTTGGTTTTAGTGCTTGAAGGATTTCAGTGTGTGGATATGTTTTAGTTTATTAAAGCTGACCCCTACTAATGAATGTTTAGATTATTTCCAAATAATTTGCTTCTACCAGTTTGACCTAAGTCACTATTTTGTGTTTACATCTTTGTCCACATGTGAGAGTATATCTGTACGTTAATTGCGTAACATAAAATTGTTAGATCAAAGGATACCTACGTTTTTTATTTGGAGGAATCTTAAAAATTTTAGAGCTTTTTACCAATTATTGTTCCCATTTAAAAAATACTGGAGTCTCTTTTCTCTTATATCTTGCCCAGCGTTGTGTTATTAAGCTTGATGATCTTTGCTAATCTGACAGATGAGATCGATAGTTTGCTGTTATTTTAGTTGGCATTTTTAAATTATGAGGAAGATCGAGTATCTTTTCATATGTTCAGTTATTTGTATTTTTTATTTTTGAACTGTGTATTCTATCTTTATCCCTTTTCCCCTGTTTATTTGCCCCCCCCCACACACACACTGTTTTATAATTGTTCTTTGTTAAGGAAAATACTCCTTTGATGTGTTAAATTCTTCCCCCAAATGACTATTCAGATTTGTGATAAACTTTCAACATTCTTAAGTAGTAAAATAAATGCAACCTATATTATTATATTTGAAATGCAACCTATATTATATTCAATTCTGACATGTTTTGGGGGTTTGTTTTTGATTCTGTTCTGTTTTATTAACCCACTTATCTAATAAGTACTACTGATAAACTCTAGTTCTTGTAGCTATATAACATATTCATGTTTGGTTTGCCTTGTTGCCCAACTACATTTCCTCTTTTTTCAGAATTTTCCTGGCTATTCTTATATGTTTGTTTTTCTATGTAAAATTTATAATCAACTTGATTTCTTAAAATCTTATTGGCATTTCTTAATGGGGTGGTATTAAATTGGTAGGTTAATTTTAGAAGAATTTATACCTTGACAATATTGAGTCTTCCTATCCAAGAACAGGGTATTTTTTTTTCCTATTTTATTTAAGTTTCCGTTTATGTTTTTTGTGGTGTTTATAGATTTTCTTCCTGTAGGTCTTTTATTGCATATTCTGGGTACTTTATTTAGTTATTTGTATATTTTTGTGGTACGGGGAATTGAACCAGTCCCAAGGTGCTGTATTATTGAGCTCTGCCCTTAGCCCTTTTTATTTTTTATTTTGAGACAGGGTCTTGGTGAATGGCTGCACCTGGCCTTGAATTTGTGATCTCTTGCTTCAGCCTCCAGAGTTGCTGAATTTCAGGCGTGCACCACAGAGCTCGGGATTTTAAAGTTTTTCTTTCCTTTTTTTTTTTTTTTTTTTTTTTTTTTTTGGGTGAATAGTATGTTTTGTATTTTTTTAGCTTTGGTTTGTATTTGGGAAAGTTCCTGGTATTGATACATTCAGTGTACAACCTGTCAGCTTGCTGAATTTTTATTACTAGTCATTTATCAGATGATTCTTTTGTTCTAGGGATGTATAATCATGTAATCATGTCTGAAACTGTTAAAGATTTTGTCCTTTTCTTTCTAATTTTATGTGTCTTATTTCTCTCAAATCTGCTAATATTGCCAGAACAATCTTAAATAATAGTGTTGATAGTGGGCATTCTGGAATGTTGGTTCTTAGCCTGAGATTTATTTGTCTTATTAAGATGGTGGCTGGCCATGTTATCAGAATTACCGTTCTAGATGATTTATTTTTCTTTCCTTAATGTGTCTTTGATGAATTAGATTAATGGAGCAAATTCTGAACTATCTCAGCCTTTTGGTATGAATCTCCCTAAAGTTGTGTGTTTTTTTTTTTTTTGGTAAATTCTGTTTGATAATATTTGGAGTCTTCCCTCTAGTACTTACAAACAAGATTGGTTGGTAATTGATTACATCATTGTTTCAGATTTTGAAATAATTGCAATAATGACTTACTTCTCTTAAATATATGTGAAACTTGAATTAGACAAATTTTATTAGTAAAGATTACTAGGGTAATATTTTTTAAACTTTTTGACTGTGAGCCAGAGTGAGAAATGGCTTTTATAGCATGATTGGTATATGTGTGTGTATATAAGTTAACCATCGAACATTACACAGCAGCACTTACCCTAGTCTGTATAGCAAAATTCAATAATTTTTATTCCCTTTTTTTAGCTTTTAAAAAAGTTACTTGTAGCCCACTGAAAGATCAAAAACTACAGTTTGAAAAACATTGACTTGGGTTTCTGTTTCAGAAGAATAGTGTAATTGATTCAATTGTTTGTATATAGTTTCTTCATGAGACAATGATCATAAGAGCAATTTGTAAATTGTATGTTATTACCCAAATACGAATTGTTTACTGAGCTTATTAGCACACTGCCTGGCATATAATAAGTACCCTATAAATATTGACTGATTTTTAATAGATCAGAAAATTTATTCTTTAGAATTCATCATTCAGTTTGGTTAGCAAATTGCTTTTATATGTTAAAAGTTTGTTTTTTAAATAAATTAACCTGTACCTCCCAAAATATGAAATACTGTGTGAGATAGGAAGACTTGAGTATAATTGTGCTAATCAGTTCTGCATCTTTCTATTCATTTTAATTTTACTTATTTTTTGTTACAGGAATGTCTGAATCTGAACAGGCTCTTAAAGGTACTTCTCAAATTAAATTGCTCTCATCTGAAGACATAGAAGGGATGCGACTTGTATGTAGGGTAAGAATTATTTTTTCTCTTTAGGGTGGGACATGTTTGAGTAGTGCTCAGTGCTTGGACACAAAATCA
This sequence comes from Glaucomys volans, assembly GCA_020662805.1. Lineage (NCBI taxonomy): Eukaryota > Metazoa > Chordata > Mammalia > Rodentia > Sciuridae > Glaucomys > Glaucomys volans. The sequence continues at coordinate 410,647 of JAJEJO010049317.1, forward strand.
TTGATTTGCTTATTTATAAAGTCATCAAATGTGACTTGGAAGACTGTGACTTAGCTATACTTTTCATTAAACTATTGTTACTGTATCATTTAATGCAAGTTATTCTCCATTAAAATAGTATGAAAATTAGTATAGCAGGTAATCTATATTTGCTTGCAAGTTTCTTTCTTTTTCTCTATTCTCTATGTGAGTATGTATGTTTACACACTTTTTTTTTTTTTTTTTAAGAACTAGGTTTTTGTCATTTTATTTTCACTAATGTCCTAAGACAAGATAAACTAAAGGTCCTGTTGTGAAATAACTATGATATATGGTACTAGTTGGTATTAATAAGGTGAAATCACATTTATGTTTTTCTAAAGAAAAGTAATTGATACATTGATAGTGTTCATTTATATGTAATCCTTTATGTTTTTATGCAGCACTTTAAAAGTGGTTTGATACTACTTTGTTTTGATAATCTGGAGAACTTCATATTCCTTTTACTTAGTTACTGTGATTCTTAAAGAACATTCACTTATCTATGTCCCTTCCCCCTTCTCCATTATAGAAGTGTGAAAAGACTCAGCCTCTGCTAGTTGATTATCATTTATATAACCTAGGATGTACATTTTCATGTAGAAATCAGTTAAGCTTACTTAATAGCAAGCTTTAGCTCAATTTTTATATAAATTTATGTTTGCATATTTATATTTTATTAAATATTTGTATATATTGTATAAAATTATATTGAATGGAAAGTTCTTTTTGAATGTACTAAATGTTCCTCTTTTACAGCTTGCTAGAGAAGTGCTGGATATTGCTGCTGGAATGATTAAACCAGGTGTAACTACTGAAGAAATAGATCATGCTGTACACTTAGTAAGAACTTTGCTTTTTTATTTTGGAAAATAAATTTTAGGATTGGTGATGTAGCTTAGTGGTAGAGCACATGCCAGCATGTTTGAAGCCCTGGGTTTGATCCCCAGCACTGGGCAGGGGGGAGATGACATTATTAAATGTTTTTGACTTACGTTCAGACTGTGTAAAGTAGCTTAGGTAAACCGATTTGAAAGCTATTTTTTGCTTTGTTTCAAATATAAAAAGTATTCAACAATCATTCCCATTTTTAAGTATAGTCTGCCTTCTGAATCTTTGGCATCCATGGTTTCAACTAACTGTGGATTGAAAATATTTGTGGAGAAATTGTATCTGTATTGAACACGTACAGACGTTTTTCTTTGTCATTATTCCCTAAACAATGCAGTATAATAACTAGTCATGTAAGATTTACATTGTATTATTATTATAAGTAATGTAAAATGATTTAAAGTACATGGGAGGATGTATGTGAATTATATGCAAACTCTACACTATTTTATATAAGGAACTTGAACATCTACAGATTTTGGTACCCAGTATGTATGCAGGGGAGGGCTTACCCTAGAACTAGTCCCCCTTTGATGCTGAGGAATGACTGTAGTTGTTGTCCTGAGGTCTGAGGTGAGCTTGAAATATCTTGTTTTAGAAGACTTAGGATTTTCAGTTGTGCTTTTGCAAAATGATTAATTTTATCAGTGTTTTAAATGTATCTTGCTACCACATGCACCCAATATTCTGACATAAACAATATGACTTCTGAAACTAGATTGGTTGAAATAAGTACTTCCTTTATGTTCACAAAAACAAGGCAATAAGCAGGTCAGATAAATATTTGTAGTAAATATGATACATGGATATCTTTTTTTTTTTTTTTAATAAAGACTGCCTGTCAGACCTTAAACTAGTAGGTATGTGCATGCATTGTATGATTAAGTTGTTCATAAAAGAAGTGCTGACTAGTTAAAACATTGAAAAATGCATTAAAATTATTCTGGTAATCAGATAAAATGTGAATTGTAAGGACATAGTAAATTTATGGTTAAGTATTTTAAAGATGTTAATGTCTCTTACTGTGTGGTGAGGGTGAAACTGGTACCCTTTTTACTTGGAGATGACATTGTAAATGGAGACAACCTTTCTGAAAGAATTTGATAATATGTCTTAAACTGTAAAGATGTTTATAAATATTTTTATTCAGCTTGATTTTTGGGTATTGTTACATATGTTAGTATAAAATGTCTAGTATGCATTAAGCATTTTGAGTGCTTTTTGTGAGCCAGGAACTCTTAAAAGTACTTCTTTCAAATTAACTCATTTAATCTCCCCAATAGCCTCTTTAGGTAAATGCTTTTTATCATCTCTATTTATAGATAAGTAAACTGAGGAAAGAGGTTAATTAAGTTTATACAACTTGTAAATGATGGTGGAGTTGGCACTTTTAGTCAAGATGTTCTGATTCTTTGTGCTCTAAACTGCTATTTAAACTGCTTTGTGAAATACAGAGGTATATCCTAAATAAGGGAAAAGCCAAAGGGATGTAGTTATTGGTTATAAGATTTTTTTTTATAATTGAGAATATTTTGAATTAATTTAGATTTCCAGTAATAGTAAAATTTCTAGTAAAATTATAATATGTTCCACAAATGATGTTTTTTGCAAGTATTAGAAAATTATTAGTTTGAAGACTGTGTGTCAGTATGGAAACAAATGATGCTATGATTACCATTGTGTAAAAACATCCAAGGTAAGACTTGTTATGGAAACCAGACCATTTTCTAAGATCTCTTGTTCACTGGTATGTAGTGTACAATGAAAATGAAATGAATGTAGTAAACAGTGAAAATGTTTCAGGGAGTTCTTTATCATTTCCTAATTATACTGTTATTCATTTTTTGGTCATAGGGATAGAGGCTTGTTTCTATATAAGAAATTAAAATCACAGGAAAGTACTTATTTTCAATGTTATCTTTTTTCTTTAAATGTTTTTCACAAGGAATAAATTCTAAAGTAGAATCTTCACATAGTAGCATTTGTATATATTTATTGTATGTGAATTTGCTTTTCCTTTACACAATTACTAGTAAAACTGGTTTGTATACAGCATATCCGACTCACATAAAACTTGTTATATGCTGCTTAGAATTATATCTAATAGCCAGGCAGGGTGGGGCACGCCTATAGTCCCAGCTCTTTGGAAGGCTGAGGCAGGAAGATCACCTGAGATACTAAGTTCAAGACAACTTGGACAACATAGTGTGATCGCATTTAAAAAGAAAAGATAATACCCACCACTGTTTTAAAGATAAAATATTAAATAAGTTCTTTATATTAGCATTTGTCCAACTTTTTTTAGATTTTAAAATCTGATGCTTGCAGATTTTTTCTTTTTGCACATTTCAAATTATTTTCTCTGAATTTTAATTTATTATAGGCATGCATTGCAAGAAATTGCTATCCTTCTCCCCTGAATTACTATAATTTCCCAAAGTCTTGTTGTACTTCAGTGAATGAAGTCATTTGCCATGGAATTCCAGACAGACGACCTTTGCAAGAAGGGGATATTGTTAATGGTAAGAAATATGTAAGTGTGACTTTGTTACCATGAACAAAGAGGCTACAAGGTTTTGGAAGTATTTTTAGTGACTTGACTTTTGTTTTCTTGACTTGAGTCCTATACTTATACTTTTTCCTGTTTAAAACTTAGTAGTATTCTAAAATCTGTGGAAGCCTCTTTTTTTTTTCTTTTACAGTCTTGTGCATGTTCTTTTAAGATACGTCATACTAGATATTTAAGAGACTGTGCATTTGTTTGGTGCCTAAACTCATAGGTAACAGATGTGAATGACATGTGGAAGTAGTGTTGAGTATAGTGCAATTTTTTGTTTTTAAATTGAAGCCCCCCAGTGGATTTTAAAAGATCAGAATAGGCTTTCTTAACAGATAAGAAAAATCCTTAGTAATAAATGAAGACCTTAAAAATAAAACTAAAAAGTTCACAGAACTGCCTTACTTAAAAAAGGAGTGCCTTTAAGGATCTCTATATTGTGTTATCTTGGGAAGCTGCAGGTGTAGAGGAGAAACTACAAAGGCATTTCCCTCTGGTATTAAATAAATGCATATAAAGAAGCATCCCCTTGATGGTGGTTTTAATATCAATGAAATTATTCTACTGAGTACATGAAAGGAATCCAAGGAAACATGAGTCCTAGGGTTGAAGACTGCACAGTTGACCAGCTGTGAGGCTGGTCGAGAATGATAATAGAGATTTAATTGTGATAGTATTTTCATTATAGTTGGTATCACTTTAATTAGGTCATGTGTTTATAAAGTTCCACAGATTTTGTGTCTGTTTTTCGTATAAACCTTGCTATTTTATTACATTTACAATGTGTGAGGTTTTTCAGACATGTATGCATTGTGCTGGAGCTGAAACACCTGTACTTTAATGTTGTAGATTGGTTGAAATCCATGGTTTAAAAATGTACATTCAGTATGTTCTCAGTTAGTCATTTAGTGTTATGGTAGTGACATATTAGTAATCTGTGTTCTTAAAGCTTGGGAATGAAGAGAAGGATGAATATTCACAAATAAATGAAAGGCAAACGAGTTAATAAAGTTGCGAGTTTTGCCCAGTGACAGAGTGTTTGCCTAGGACATCCAAGGCCCTGGGTTCTCTGGGAGGTTTTAGGGGGTAAAAGGGTGTAGTGGGGGGAGATTGTTTTAAATTTGCTATTTATTTTTTTTTTAGAAGGAGGAAGAACCTCATTAAAGATAAATAAGTGAAAATAGCATTTTCTATTTAATATCAAACTGTACCAGTCCTCAGTTTAATGTTACTATTCTTGGTTACTTATCTTGCATGATTGTATCCCACATAACTTTTTCCTCTGCCATAAATGATCTAATTACTATAAGAGTATAAGAGAATACCATATGGCTTGTATACCATCTGCATAACCATATATCTGTTTTCCACAGTGAGTTTAGTTGAGTTACCCTCAAGGACTATCTGTTAGGGAGTAACTACACATTCACTGGTATCTAATTTGAGAATGCAGAAGTCATCTTTTACATTAAATTGCTTGATGCTGTCATATTGGAAAAGCTAAGTCCTACTTGGGATTGAAAATAAATATGGTCTTTATATTTACACATTCTTTTGTAGTGGACATCACTCTTTATCGAAATGGTTATCATGGGGACCTGAATGAGACCTTTTTTGTTGGAGACGTGGATGAGGGAGCACGGAAACTAGTTCAGACCACGTATGAGTGTCTGATGCAAGCCATCGATGCAGGTCAGCTTCAGTGCCGCATCCCTGTTGGCACTGTTCTGCGTTTTAACACTGCCTCATCATGTGTTTCTTACACCTAACGGCTTTTCCACCGCCCTACCTGAGTTACTTTGTTTTAACAGTTAATAAATTTAAAGATGGTGTGGGAATGTCTTGATGCAGAAGGATCAGGTGATTATGATTCTGTCTCTTCTGAGATTTATCATTTCTTTTAAATGAGGAGGTGGATATGGACAGTTCTTGTGTGGGGTTTTTTTTTTTTTTTTTTTTTTTTTTGGTACTAGGGATTGAACCCAGGGGAACTCCACCACTGAGCCACACCCCCAGTCCTAATTTGTATTTTATTTAGAGACAGGGTCTCACTGAGTTGCTTAGGGCCTTGCTAAGGTGCTGAGGCTGGCTTTGAATTCGAGATCTTCCTGTCTCAGCCTCCCAAGCCACTGGGATTATAGGCGTGAGCCATCGTGCCTGGCTTTTGTGTAATTTTTATTTTTACTTTCTCTTCTTTCCCCTCACAGAAAATTGAAACAAGCCTGAAGATTTTGAGAGGAAAATGAATGCTCTTCCTCCCCATTTGCCTCTCCATTCTACTTTTCATCTCTCTCTTTTCTATCTAGAGATACCTATTGTTAATAGGTTTTTTCCCCTCTCTTCTGTGTCTTGATATACATAGGTATGTGTATGTGTTTAGTTAGGTTAAATGGAATCATCTATTTGTAATTTTCTGTAATTTGACATTTGTTCAATTAATATCTTAGGGATCTTTAAAAATAGCAGATCTAGCCGGGTGTGGTGGTGCATGCTTGTAATCCCAGCACTTGGGAGGCTGAGGCAGGAGGATCGTGAGTTCAAAGCCAGCCTCAGCAACTTAGCGAGGCCCTAAGCAACTCAGTGAGACCCTGTCTCTAAATAAAATACAAAATAGGGCTGGGGATGTGGCTCAGTGGTGGAGTGCCCCTGGGTTCAATCCCCAGTACCAAAAAAAAAAAAAAAAAAAAAAAAATAGCAGATCTACCCTGTTCTTTTAATGGGATACATATTATATTTCACAGTATCAAAATTTCTGTAACTATTCCCCTACTGAATTTTGGAGACTGGTTTCCAGATTTCACTCTGTTGTAATTCTGAGTGGAGGTGTGTGTATTTCTGTAGGATTTTTCTTTGTACCAGCAGCTTATCCAGGCTTTTTTTTGTTTACTCAGTACCTTCTAGGAATGGGAGAAAAGAAGGAAAGGCTTATTGTAGTTGTTAACACATTGCTAATAAAAGGATAGTTTGAGGACAGTTTTCCATTAAAATCCATAGTGTGTGAACTGAATTATTCACTATATTATTGCTATCACTCCCCCACTTCTCCAGGTTCCCTGGTATATCATCAATAGAGTATTGAACAGGACAGAATTCTTTAACACATAGGTAGTTATCTCTAATAACATGGGTTCATTATTTTTATTGTTTTTAGTCACTCTTTAACATGCATGGAAGATGATGAAATTTTTGCTAATTTATATAACATTGATGTGTGAAAATTAAAGATAATATTTTCATGTATTAATATGTGAAGATTTTGGAAATTTATTCACTTCTGATTATTTTAAACTTTAATATTATGGTGGTATTTTGAAATGAGAATTTATGTGCTTATCCTCATTTGTAGAGGCTTCAGTTTTAAGTGATTTTTAGGGTTTCTGCCAGATAATATATTCAGTGTTTACATCCTTTTTCTTCTCTGAGTTAATTGAAATAACCAGATAGCTGTAGTATTGTTTCACACAGACATATGACTAAAACTTAAGAAACTGCCAGAAACTAGTCTTGATAGCAATAGCCAAGAAAGAACAAAAGTTGCTTGAACTCTGGAAAGCTCTATTAACAATATTATGTATGTCATTCTTGTTCCTATAGTTTCTCATTTTGTTCCTTTCCCTGGTGTAGAGCACTAGCAAGTTTTATAAAGTTGTTGAAATTAACCTTTCTAGAGCAGTATGTTTAAATGTAGGCATTGAAGACATTTTTGGTCTGCTAATGCTTTGTTATAGGGGCCTCTTCTACGCATTGTAAGATGCTTAGACACATCTCTGGTGTCTACACACTAGATATCAGTTATATTACCATCTCCTGTGTGATATTCAAATATGTCTCCACATATTATGATTTGAACCAAAACTGCGCAAGTTTGACAATCTGGAAGAATCTCCCTTGTCACCTTCTGTCATTATTGCTGAATGGGGATTTTCTTTTTTATATACTACATGACTTGTTGTGTGTGCCTCCAGCTCTTCAACTGAGGGCTGATAGGACCTGGATAGGCATGAAAGAAAAACATTGTGAAAGTCAGTATGGTTTCTTAAAATCAGAAACCACCTTCCTCCTGCCAAAAACATCAAGCTGAAATGTGTGGTTAAGAACAAGTAAACATATTAAATTAGGATTCCTTAAGCTATTAAATTAATTACATGGGGCAGATAGAATTCATCTGCACATCTCTTTGGAATTCAGGTAGGCTAAGAGTTAGAGGACCCCTGGAACTTACCTCATTGTTTCAGAAATTTGGCAAAGCCCCATCCTGGGGTTTTAGTGTCAGAATGGCCTTATTACCAGTGAGAACCACTTCTTTTTTTTTCCCCCTTCAAGGCACTACTAAAATTTATAAAAATTAAACAGGGCCGTATGTATATAGTGAAAGATATACCCTAGGACCTTTTGTAGATGCAGTTATGAATAGTTTGAGAACCATTGTCATGCGGGTGAAGCAGCCCCTGGGAGAAGTACTTCTTTCACAAGTTGACCTGACTGAAACTTGGGACAAGTTGTGTTACTCTTTAGATACTCCTTTTTCTTCTGGTATGCTTGCCTGCCTTCTCTCTTCTGCTCATTGAATAGAGTAGTTCTTGACCTTAAGGAAGCATATAAAGGGAAATGTATTTTCCATTCTGTTGTTCCATATCTGTTGATAGAGCAAAAGGTGCTTGTCCTTACCCTTTTACCATTCAAGGTGTTGTGTTTTTCTGGCATTAAGAGGAGGAACTTCAGGTGCACTTGATTTGAGTCAGAACTTTGCCATTTACTGTATGTATGGCCTTGTGTGACTTGGTTTCCACATGTGTATATTTAAGCATGAAGTCATAAAAAGTATTTACAAAGTTCCCAGCCTATAGATACAAATTACTTAGCAAATGTTGGTAATTACTATTCTTTGTCATGAATCTTCTCTTTTTCTTCCAGTGAAACCTGGTGTTCGATACAGAGAATTGGGAAATATTATTCAGAAGCATGCTCAAGCAAATGGATTTTCAGTTGTTCGAAGCTATTGTGGACATGGAATCCACAAGCTTTTTCATACAGCCCCCAATGTACCTCACTATGCCAGTAAGTACTGTCCAAAGATTTGTTTTGTGCTAACAACTTAACAAATATTTGTTCAAACATTTAACAGGGCCTGCTATTTTGTATTCATTAATCTGTTTGCTGTAACAAATAGACCCCCAGAATGTGTATTTGTTCAAACATAGGTCAAGTTCGGGTTTTGCTTACATAGGACAGTCACTGTGGGAGTGGGAAGTTACTCTGTGACCCAAGTTCTGCCATCTTCAACCTGTGGTATTTCAGGTTACCTTGGGAACAGATAGTGAACAGGTAGTGTGGAAGGGAAGGAGCTTGGAGGGGTATATTTGGGAGTTTCAGTGAACCAGCCTAGAAGAGACATAAATCAGGCATATTTGTTTTTCATTGGCAGGAATATGCACATAATTGTATCTTAACAGCATACAGGTTGGGAAATGTAATCCAGTTGAGTACTCTGAAAGAAAAGTAATCTGTTTTGGCAAACATTCAACAGTCTGCCACATGTGTAGCCATCTCTCCTTCTGATTCCTTAGGTGAAATCAGTTCATGTTGCTTGGTTTGGTGTGAATACTTAGGGTATATCAGATACTGTAAAATATATATTGGCATACATAGAGGGGAATAAACAAAGTACTTTTCCTCAAGTTGACAACTGTATAGTAGAATAAAAAAGGAACTGATAGACAATGTCTCTCATAAACCTTTTCTCTGAGACTAGATATGTGTAGGAACAAGTCTGTTACTTAGGGCTAGAAGTGAAAGCTATCCACCACGAGTGACCTAGAAAGAAATTCGATAGACAGACATACACGTTCTTATTGAAGTATTGTTATATAAACACCTTTGTGGATTTCCTTGTGCTTAATTTTCTCATCTGTGTAATAGTAGGGAATGGTACCTATCTTAGAATTGTAAGGATTAAATGATGTAATACATGGAAAATAGTCTGTTTGCTCAAATCACACAATCTAGTAAACAAATGCCAGAGCTAGCATTGGTACCTGTATTCTGTCTAACTTTCTGGAGTTGGGTTTTTCTCTGTACTTTGTGTTCCCTCTCAGCAAGGATTGAAGTGGTTGGGTGCTGGGTTATGTGGGAGAATTAAAGCATGGTTGAGATTTTCTTTTGGTGGAGGAGACGAGGATACGTTCCAGGTGGAGGGAAGCCTGAATAGATGCTTCAAGTTGAGACAGAACAGGGACAGGATAAGCTTGGGTGAGTGTTAGGTTTGGAGGATTGACAGTAGGCATTGCTGGGTATGAGGAATACCAGACTGAGGAAATCTGACTTCATCTGTAGGAATCTTCAGAAACATTTTGGAGCAGAAGAATGGCATGATGAATCTTGTACTTTGGGAAGACTAATTTGGTAGAGGTTATGTATTCCAGATGGAAGCTATTCAGTATAGTCAGCCTGACGGGCAGTTGTTACTGGAGTCCAGGTATGAGGTGGTAAGTCCTAGGCATGCATATTATGAACAGGAAGTGAAATGAATGAGAAACCTTTCTACAGGAGAAGCTGGAGCAGTCCTCCCTAGTACAGTATCTGGTGTATATCAGCATTCATTAACAGATGGCGTCATTCTGTGAATGGTGCTCGAAATAAAAACAACAGAAAAGAAGTAACTGACTTCATTTCTGTTCGGCCCTGTTTATCCCCTGAGTGTACATTCCTTTTCATGGAATAGAAGTAGCTGTTGTCATTACAGTGGTGTGTGTATGTCTGAATGTTCAGAGGACATGCAAAGGCAATAAAACTTGGGTTTAGGTATAGATTTTAGGGAGAGAGACTGAAAATAACATTTACGGGAGAAGGCAATGTAGGTTAATGGTGGCAATATCATAAAATAGGGTATCATTGGCATATAAGAAATGCCACCTGAGTTTCATATCAAGGATTTAATTAAGCCGGGCGTGGTGGCGCACGCCTGTAATCCAAGCAACTTGGGAGGCTGAGTCAGGAGGATCGCGAGTTCAAAGCCAGCCTCAGCAACTTAGCGAGGCCCTAAGCAACTCAGTAAGACCCTGTCTCTAAATAAAATACAAAATAGGACTGGGGATGTGGCTCAGTGGCCGAGTGTCCCTGAGTTCCATCCCTGGTTCCAAAAAAAAAAAAAAAAAAACAAAAGGGATTTAATTAGATGTGAAAAACAATATTGAATAAAGAAGCAAGGACCAAGTATACTTCATTTTATAAATTTGATACATTTATGAAAAGTCTAGCATAAATTGGTCTTTTATAAATGAAAACATGTGCTAGGGGATGTGGCTCAGTGGGAGAGCATTTGCCTGGCATGCATAAGGCCCTGGGTTTGATCCCTAGCACTACCAAAAATAAAAAATATCGTGATAGCTTAGGGAATTGTTAAAGGAAACTGCTGAGGGTATTTTTTTTTCTTTCTGTATAGCAGAGATACCATTTGAAATGTAAGTAATCTCTGCTTTGATTTGTAACTGATCTTGACCCAAATGAAGGAGGAACCAGATATTGTTGAATAACTTCTTTCCACCCCTTCTAATATGAGAAAAATCCTCATTAGGTGAGTTTTCTTCTTTAAGTCAGTAGCAGTTGGAATGTATGATGACAATATCCAACATTTTACATTGTATGTTATGTTATGTTAAATAATTCTGTGTAGATGATAGAATGGACTCAGATTTTTTTTAAAAAGTCCCTAGCGTACTGTCTGCAATAGTACAGTTACTCAGTGTGTTTTTGTTATGTTGAGAAACTGAAACTTTAAGATTCTAAGAAATAAGAAGAGTTATAACTTCTATAATATTTATAAAAAATCAGTGGCAGAAATAGGAGTGGAATGTGGACATAGGTTCTCTGTGTCAGCACTGTCCAGGAGAGAAATATATTATGAGGCACATAAATGATTTATAAGTTTCTAGTAGCCACATTTAAAAAGTAAAAAGTAATAGGTGGAATGTATTTTAAAACTATATCTTCTTTATGCCATTACATCTAAATGTAATTTCAACTTCTAATTGGAACAAAAATTATTGAATCATCTTTCTTTTTTTTTTTTTTCTTTTTGGTGGTGCTGGGGATTGAACCCAGGGCCTTGTGCTTGTGAGGCAGGCGCTCTACCAACTGAGCTATATCCCCAGCCCAACAAAAATTATTGAGATATTGCTACCCATAATTTGCTGGTTCCCCTTAAAAAGGGAAGATCCCCAAAGCAGGATCTTTTTCATTTGGGTGTTTTGATAGCTAAAAATTGGGGCCAAATGCTGAGTCCCAACAGCTCAAGTTTATTCAGTGGGCAGAGAATAGAGAAGCACTTTCACAAATCAGATTCCTCAGCCTGTTTGGGTAGGAAAGTCATAGATGCAGGGTCAAAGAAATGGGGGAGGGTAAAGTAATAAAGGGGGGACATATTCATATCTTTCCCTGGAATAGACAAAAGATTTCCCAGAACTTAGGCACTATCTTATCTGTTTTTACTTCTTATGTGGTCTGGTGCTTCCTGTCATTGCAGCTGGTATGGGTATCACTTAGTGTGAAAGTTGTCTGGTGGTCACTTGGGTATCCTTCTTAGATCCAACCTGTTTTGGCTAGCCTACCTGAAGAGGAACAGCTGGCTTTCAGGAACCCTGTCCTTAAAGATAAGATTAGGGTTGGGTAGAAACTTAGCTAGGTGATTCAGGCAGTATACTGGGTAACAATACATAATTACATGCTGCTTTAGTTTTCAACATTTGCAGTATTTTTACACTAACCCCATCTTGGTTCTGATCAGCCACTTTTCAAGTGCCTGGTAGCTACACGTGACCAGCCCTGCCATTGGACTGTACAGCTCTAGATTCCTTTATCCTTTTTTTTTCTTTCTGTGACATCACTTGGACACTCTGACATCTTCTTTTGATTCCCCTATGGACTGATTCTGTATCTGTAGTAAATTACATATCATTTTTAGAGAAAGTTTGTGAGATTTGAAATGAAATTGCTTTTAAGTTTTTATATGGGTTTAAAAACTAGATTTGGAATCTTGGAGTATTTTGACAAAATCTGAGGTAGCAGAAAGCAGCACCGATAGCTGTTCGCCAGGAAAGGTGCAGGAATGTAAACCTGTAGGTAAGGTTAGACCACACATAGAAGGAGTTGCATTTAGTTGTTGAGCCCCAGTGGGGATGTTCATTAAGTAAGGATTCTGATGGCGCAGCAGCCTTAAAGAGGAAAAGGAACCGGAAAGCTGGTGTTTGCCACCTGGTGGTAAGGCTGAGTAAGTGCAGTCATATGTTTAGCTGGCACCTTCAGTTCTTTTAGTTTGAAATTTAGTTCTCCATTTTGGTCAAAGATTGTCTAAAAAGGCATGTCCCTACTTTTCTTTCCTTTGGCATTTCTTGAGGAATATTGGGTCTGGATACATTTTAATTCATAATAATCTTTCTCATGATGGTCCTGAAAAATACTCTCATATTAGGGATCTTTGGACAAAAAAGACTTAAAAAAAAAGGTATTTGGAGGGAGAAATGGAGTTCATTCTGAAATAGGAAGGTCTCTCCAGCATTTTAAAAAAATAGGCTAATGTGCAAAGGGTTTGTTCCCATTTGAAGATGAGAAAAAGCTTGTAAAACTTTGGAAAATCATGTGGTTTGTTTCTGTGGGCTGTGCCCCCTACACACTCCTCTTCCTAAAGAGTTGGGAGACTTTAGGCATGATCTGAAATACTGTCATTCAAATTTTTATACATAGATAAATGATGGCATTCTCCTTGGTTCTGATTGTATTTCTAATTTGCAGTAATATAAGTGGTAGCCCTTCTCTTACAGAAGTGATGATGATACCTGAAATCTAGCCTATGGACATTTCTGTATTTTAATGTAGAAAACATAGGCAAATGAACTGTGCCTAGAACAATCTCTCTTCCAAAGTAGGTGGTTACTAATATACTACCTATTTGTTGAATGACTTATTTTAAGAAAGAGAACCAGGAGAAGAGACATAAGAACCATGGATGGGAATATTAACTGCATATTCTTTTTTATGAGCTTTTCAGCAGTACAGTGTTAATTTTTTGCTTAACTTTGGATATTTTTTCCTTAATTTTAGAAAATAAAGCAGTTGGAGTGATGAAATCGGGCCATGTATTCACAATTGAGCCAATGATTTGTGAAGGTGAGAAAAAATAATGCTGTAATATTCTTTAATTGAATTTTTATTTTGGTCACTTCTCAGATCAGTAGTCTGTTGTACTTGCTTTCTTTGTGCTTCATTCCCTTTTCCTCTCTCATTCTGAATTTGATTATCATGTAGAGAATTGACATTGTAAGGTTGGCAAGAAGGTGTACTTCCTACATGATAATTCTCTTGCCATCAGTAGGCACTGAAATACATGAATCCTGGTCCCTTTTCATTAAGATCTTGTCACAGCATGTATTGTAATCTTAGGAACCTGCATCAAAGCTGTGTAAAAGTTTTTGCTTGATGTAGGAAGGGGAAAAGGAGAAACCAAGGAGGAGAGGGTTTGTTGAACACTTTGAGGCAGACAGTTATGATTTAATTTTCCACAATTTATGAGGAAGGAATTATCCTCTTTACACACAGGATCAGACTGATCCTTGAAGAGGATAACTTGCCCAGGTTTCTCAACTGCTTAAATGGCAGAATATGTCTGACTCTCAACCCATGGATAGTCCAGCTTTTCAGAGTCTGCACTCTGTCCTATGGCATTATGAAGCATTGTGGAGAACACACAGGACAGCTACACTTAGCTTTGGCAGTTGTTCTGTCACCACTACTTTCTATGACAGGCATGTGGTAGTGATGACAGGCTGAGTTTTATGAGAGTGTCAGAGCAGTTGTCGGTTAATAACTGGGACATGCTTTCTACTAGTTCCTCGTTGGACTTAGGGGATGCAAAGGAGGCAGTAATAGTAGGGCTAGTGAACTCTGAGCTCTGTATTGAAGGATACCTCTTCTCTAGGTCCTTCTAATCTTTTTGTAACCCAGTTTTGGGAGTGACTTCCATCTTCTCTTCCTTTAAAGTGAGTCAAGAAATCTAGCCCGCTGGGCGCAGTGGCGCATGCCTGTAATCCAAGTGACTTAGGAGGCTGAGACAGGAGGATCGTGAGTTCAAAGCCAGCCTCAGCAACTTAGCGAGGCCCTAAGCAACTCAGTGAGACCCTGTCTCTAAATAAAATACAGAATAGGATTGGAATGTGGCTCAGTGGCCGAGTATCCCTGAGTTCAATTCCTGGTTCAAAAAAAAAGAAAGAAAGAAATCTAGCCCACACTCAAGGGATTACCAGGAACTCAACCACAAGGTGGGGATCATTGAAGATCTTTTTAAAGCTGCTGTCTTAACCTGATTCATTACCTTTTCTTGTAGTCCTTATGTTGCCAATACCCCAGGGGTGATAAAAAAAAAATTAAATGAGCAAATTTATATTAATAAAAAGTACTTTATTACATTAAAGTCTGCACAAATGTAACATTTTCTGTTATTCTTGTAGAATAAGAATAAAGTGTTGATCATGAACAGTCAGTTGTAGGTATATTTCCTCAGAATAGAAGCTAAGTATGTTTTACTTGACTATACTATAGAACCTATTTCATCAGATCACAGCATAATCAGAATAGTAATATGTCTTAAATCCAGTTGTGTAGTGACCATTACATTGGAAAATTCCTGTTCACTCATCTTTTGGTGTTTGTTGAACCATAGGTTAACTTTTTTTTAAGCGTTCTCATTTATTTTCTTTTTATCCTGGAATTTAATATTGCAAAAGGTTACACTTCAGTACAGTTAATACTCTGGGATTTTTCTGTTTGAGTCAGTGAGGCCTAGAAATAATATTTCACTTAAATGAGATGTGTTGATTTTTTTGACATCTAATTTTGAAATGAGAAGGTCTCTGTAAATGCTTTTTTTTTTTTTTTTTTTTGGTACTAGGTTTTGAACCCAGGGGAGCTTTACTAGTGAGCCACATCCCCTCCCCCTTTTAGTATTTTATTTAGAGACAGGGTCTTGCTGAGTTGCTTAGGGCTTCTGCTTCTCGAGCCACTAGGATTACAGGTGTGCACCACCGTGCCTGGCATACATGTATATTTTTATAGTAGTATCTAGAATTTCGTGACTTTCTCATTCCATCTCTGCCTCATATTCTCTGCGGCTTTGCCTTTCTTCCTTTCCTTTATCACATCCTTAAGTTTTCTGTCATTGTTTTCTAGCTTTTTCTCTGTACCTTTACTCCCCTTTTCTAGTTCCCTCTCCTTTCTAATTCATCAATGGTATTTTCTTATTCTCTTGATAATCTTTATTTCTTTTTCTTTCCTCCTCTTTATGGCTATAAGTGTATGGTCTACAAAAAATTCATAGTATGATCAGTTGGCACCATTTGATTGTGTGCCTGCCATTTAAAAATTATATCAGGAAATACTGTAATAGAAATCAAGTATTTATATTATTTCCTTCACAATATATACTGGCTATAGTTTAGTCAGATGCCAACGCTTATACCAGGAAAGAACTAAATTTATTAAAGTCTTCACTCATATTTATGTGATGAGAAGTAGTAGCAATGTTTTCTAAAATGAAGTCCACTGTCTTTATTTTGGAAATACTATCTTGATTTGATATTGGGAAATACACATGTGACATCACAGCCTACCTGAAGATGTTTCATTATCATATTACTTCATAGGTAGTAAAGATCAAAATGAAGTTGAGGGACTAGGGTTGTAATTCAGTGGTAGAGTGCCTGCCTGGCATGTACGAAGCACTGGATTCAATTCTCAGCACTGCATATAAGTAAATAAAATAAAGGCCCATAGACAACTTTTTAAAATTTGTATACATATATTTAAAAAATGAAGTTGGAAAGGCTTTAGCTAAAACCAAGTATAAATAAGGGTTCGTAGTAGTTTTCTAATTGGTTTTCTTTGTGTTTACCTAGAGTATTTAGAAAACTGAGTAAACAAATTAAGAAATTGTTTTTATTTTAGGTGGATGGCAGGATGAAACCTGGCCAGATGGTTGGACTGCAGTGACAAGAGATGGGAAACGGTCTGCTCAGTTTGAGCACACCCTGCTGGTCACGGACACTGGGTGTGAAATCCTCACCCGGCGACTTGATAGTGCACGGCCTCACTTCATGTCCCAATTTTAATTTCTCCCAAGATGGCACACCTCAAAAATGCCTTCTTACTGTACTATGCATTTTATTGAGAGTACAGAAAGGATGAGGCAATTTTTTTATCACCTGTTTTGTTTTGACTATAGATAAGGAAGGACTGCAGCATTTGATGTGTGTCCTCACGAGCTTATCTTGGGTCTGAAAAAGCTGAGAAGAATAAAGGAAACATTGCTCAACTCCTTTCAGTACCCCTCCCCGTTCCCTCCCCGTCCCATTCTCTGCACACCTGTTTTTCTTATTTGCCCCTTGAGCACTTTTACTTAGACCTACTTCTGTAGTTGCTTTAATCACTGCCACAAACTGGCTGTCAGGAGCCAGCTGCTTTCCAGGCGAATACTGAAGATGAGAATCCTTGAAACTTTAGCAACACATGTTGCTCCAGATTTTTAAAATTATATATATATATATGGAAATATATATGCATACATTTTAAATTCCATATATGTAATTACTGAACACTATGTGACCTTTGGTTTGGGTTGATTCTGCTCTGACAGGGTTTTTTGCTGTCATAAGTGGATCTATAGTTTGTAGAGATTTAATTCCTAATTGGGAATTGGCCTCCTCCCTTCCTAATGCTAATTATTTATCCTTGTAATTGTGTGTAGGGAAGCACTCACTCAGTGAGACTTTCTCTCCAATGTGGACTCTGTCAGTGAATGAATGTGGTAAAATTCACTTTGGAAGAAGGTTATCAGGCTTTTAAAAGTCTAGTTTATGACACAAATTGCTATGCTCCATGTGGTGCCTGGCTGTTGTGGGGCACAGGAATTTGTAATACACTGCTTATTTCAGACCTTTATTTGGTCAGAAACGGGAGGTAGAAAATCTTTCTTTCCCTCTCTCTCATTTCAAGGGCATATCTTGAAGATAGTCAGAGAAGGATGGAGGTTGTGTTGTAGAGGGTGATGGGGAAAGAGTTCTGAGATGTCTCCAGCTGTGAGCACAGTAAGTCAGGTAGGCTGTGAGAGTCTAACATTTAGTAATCCTGACAAAGAAGAGAAAGGAACTTCTTTGAGTACTGTAACCTTGCAGTAGGGGTGCAGCTGCCCTTGGTTTGCTGGGAATTAAAAAAAAAAAAAAAGACCAACAAAAACAGAAAACACCTCAGCTATATGTAGTTGACTCATTAGCAGTAACCTCAGCTGCCCAGTGTCTGTTCCTTTCAGCAGTTGTCCAAATAGAAGCGTATCCTCTGAAGATGTATCAGATCATCAAGTCCTTGTTGTTAGTGTGTACTTGATTACTGGGTATCTGATAACTTTCTGGAAATACAATTTGATGCCACTGACACATATACTTGTAAGAGAACATCTTTTCCGGAGTGCCTCAGACCTTATTGCTTTAAGAGAATTATGATAATGTTTTCATTACTTTTATTATTTTAATGATTTACTAAAGTGACTGAATCTGGTATACACTTTTGGGGGTATGTATGTGAAGTTTTTATCAAACTGTAATATTTGTGAATGGAATAATGCCTTGTAATATGAATGTTAATATAATGTGTAAAGGGAGATTAAAAAGTTTGATTATCCCAACATGTAGTCATTAACTTTGCTGCATTTGTTTGGTATATCAGAGGGATTGGTGTGAATGGGGAGGTGGATTTCACAATCTAAAATAAAAACTCATGACCATCTGAGTACAAATACTTTTTCAGGTTTAATGGCTGTGTCATAGTTGTAGTATTGTGCTTAATCCAGGTGAGTGTGCAAGTAGCCTTTGAGATGCAGCCATATATTTGAGAGCTTTTAAGACTGAGCATATATTTTTTTTTAATTTCAGAATTCCCTTTGTCATTTTCTTTTTTTTTTTATTTGCTTATTGATTCATTGAGCACAAATGGAGTATAGCTATTGTTTCTCTGGTTGTACACAAAGTAGAGTCACACCATCTGT